>OZ024914.1:48759765-49047265 GCA_964017125.1 Flabesymbios commensalis
CGGTTAATTGCCCGGAAATAATAGTCAATTGTTTACATATAGGAACAAGATAGTATAATAATAATAATAATTGCTTATCGTAGGCAGAAATGTTTTTGGGCTTAGATTTTGAACTCACACAATAGGTCTAATTTTTTGCTAGTGAAAGCAGTCAAATTTGGTCAAATAATGCTTCTAACATGTCTTTTTTTTCTTCTTCTTCTTCTTCTTCTTCTTCTTCTTCTTTTTCTTCTTCTTCTTCTTCTTCTTTTTCCTTTTTTTCTTTTTTTCTTCTTCTTCTTCTTCTTCTTCTTCTTCTTTTTTTTTCTCCTTTTTTTTCTTTTTCTTCTTCTTCTTCGTCTTCTTCTTCTTTTTCTTCTTCTTCTTCTTCTTCTTCTTCTTCTTCTTCTTTTTCTTTTTTTTCTTTTTTTCTTCTTCTCCTTCTTCTTCTTCTTCTCCTTTTTCTTTATATCACAGCAAACACCTGTATATCAAGTATATATATCTGAGTATTATCGAGCCGGGCCAGCATTGTTTCATTTAGTACTGGTAGGATTATTCAGAAGGGGCATGACACCACACAGCACTGGGGGCATCATATCATGCACGACAGGCACCCGGTTTAGGCATTTTTAGTACTCCCGCCCTAATTAAGATCATCAGCAGAAACTAGACTTATTGCGCCAGTGATGACCACGATGTACACACCGTCATAAGCGCATTAGGTCTAGGCCTATACGTAATAGGTGCACGCTTAACATCAGGGTGCGAGCTTGATAACGGTGTTTTTGCACTGGCTTAATCAGATGAAGTTAAATGGGACGTGACAATAGATCAAAGGGGCATATGGTGTTTTCTGAAGGCAACATATGGCAGTCATGAAGGGCAACATGGCGCTCATGAAGGGCAACATGGCGCAGCGCCATATGAGAAATGGCTATAATCGCTGTCAAATTAAAAATGATCAACCAGGACCGCATGATTTTTGGGGATTTCTCCGTCAATTTGCACCGATTTTCTTGAAATTTTGCATTAAAATCCTCACATCGGTAAAAAATTCGCAAAATTATATTTATTATTTCAAAAGTTATACCATTTGCCATGTAATGAAATTCTATAATTAGTTAAATGTTTTTTCTTGGCTAAAAAGCTAAAGTAAATAATAATAAATGCACATACACATAGTATAATAATAATAATAATTGCTTATCGTAGGCAGAAATGTACACTCCATGTCTTTAAACAGTTTGGATCAATGTAAATATGAACAAGCAATATGATCAATATACTGCTTCAAACGCGAGTACCTCGAATTTGAAACTTGCTGAGAAAAAAATGGTAGAGATAACAAGGTACTACTAACAGATTATAATGAGATTCCAACTCTGCGCTCGTCTAATTTAGCACGGTAATAATATATACTGCAATCACATTATACAATAGTTCTTCCGTGCTTAGGTGATCTTCACTTTCTCGACTCGAATATGCCTTCCCCCACAAAAGAGTCGACAAATAATGCTAGTTATCAGAATAGTTGGACAAACAATTTATTATTTATTCTGAACAATATGATACATTTATCAACGCTTGACATAATTGGCTACAAACTCAACACCAGTTTAGAAATATTATGGTGTTTCTCATGACACACTTTCACATCTATTTCAGTAAAGTTTATATATAGAAAAAAGAGTATAGTGCTGAAATAAAAACCCCAACCAAGCAACCAACCAGTCATAAATGCTAGTTTTTAATATAGATGTAGGCCCTACAAATTTTGAACCGCCATGCAGTGATTTTTTTTCAAGATCATATCAAGATCATATCGACTTATAAACAACTAATAGGCGAAAGTATATACTAATGTCCCAGAGACGCAACATTTGATCTCTATGGGGTTCTACAGGTTTTACTATCAGTTGAGCAATTTTTTTGTAGGGGCCCCTATACTTTTTCACATTATAATTTTCATGGCTATTTTTCTCTCTCAAACTATTTATTAAACCCCGATTTTTTTAAAAAACACGGGGCTTCCATCAGCCTTTTTAAAGTATCCTTGAATAATTGTTTTATGCACAATTAACTCTCCACATTTTTTTTATTAATAGCTGGACAACAAACATTTTAATCAAATGCGTCCCCCAGCATTGTTCACGTACTGCCAGATAAACAAATTCTGACTAACGGGCCTTCTGACAAAAAAAACCTAACTGATTTTCTGACTAACGGGCCTCCTGACTAACGGGCTTTCTGACTAATAGGCCTTCTGACTAGCGGGCCTTCTGACGAAAGGGCCTTCTGACTATACTCGCTTTCAAATTAACCAGGATCGCATGATTTTCAGCATTTTCTCCGTCAATTCTAAACCGATTTCCTTCAAATTTAGCAGAGGCAATTTTCTATTCAAATCTTAACAGCCATGAAAATTTCGTAAAATTACATAGCGTATTTCAAAAGTTAGACTATTTGACATGTAATGAATTGAAATTACGACGTCCCTCTATCATGTCTATTACCCCATTAAACTAATTCTATAATTTTAATTATTAGGCCTACATGACAAATGGTCCAACTTTTGAAATATTAAATATAATTTTGCGAATTTTTTACCCCTGTTAGGATTTTATTAGAAAATGGCCTCAGCAAAATTTCAAGAAAATCGGTACAAAATTTACGGAGAAATCCCCGAACATTATGCGATCCTGGTTGATCACTTTTAATTTGACGGCGAGTATATGGGCAAAGCCCGCGACTTCAAGAATCATGTGACCCCAGCGGTGTTCTCGTTTGTAGTGACCTCCACTTATGTTTAACCAGTGTTATCATTGAATTCATGCATAGACCTTTCAGAAAATGTATAGTTATCCATAGCCCAGACACTGGAATGCCATAAAAATGACATTTCTGGCATGTCGCCAGCGTAATTTTTTGTCTTAGACAGGACACTGTTCATGAGTGGGTGAAGATAAATTGTTTGAATTTGACGAGCATATAGTAGTGATTGTTTTAAAAAAGTGAATTTCTAAAAGTAGTATATTGTCCCTTGCAAAATGACAGAATACGTTACATTTGAGATAATTAGTTGTTTTTACCTGCCAAAAATTCTAAGATTAACTAAAGCTCCTTGCTGGGTGATAAATATATCATCTAAGGTTGGTATGTAAGAAGACATAAAAAAATTATGTGATACTAACAGTGCTACTCTTGCAATAATCAATACAAACAAGGAGACGCTATTTATTTTTTTAGAAAACAGAATACGTTACATGGACTCTGAAGATATAGTGATATGCACACTTAACAACAAATGGCCCTTTAGTTACTCACTAGGTATGTCTCCACGCAGCATGTACAAAATTTAGCCTGGCCACTGAACCCAGCTTAACAATTGTACAAAAAGAAAAAAAATCCAGAATACGGTACACAAAATACCTTACATTTTGTAACGTATTTTGGTAACGTATTATGGTAACGTATTTTGCTCTTCACTTAGCAATGCTGTAATAGTGTATTCTGTTTCTTAGCAAAAGTACAAAACACTCGCGCTTTGTATGATAGACCCACAACTATTTACTGGATATAGTGACATTTAGTATCATTACTTTATCATAACATGAATTATGTTAGTTATGTAACGTATTTTGGTAACCTATTTTTCATTTTTATTGGAAATATTAACCAACAGGCACGAAATGACAGAAACTCAGTAGGGCCTATATATCGTTATAGAAATATTTAATAATGTGCTTAGACAAAAAACACATCGATTATTCAATGTGGCAGTGTGTAATAACGTCCATTATACACACAAATGCAGAATATGTTACTTTTAATTCTGATAATGATTTTGTGCCTGGTGAAGTATAGTGAAAAAGTAGATACAATAAATCTGGTGACACACACAATTTATTGTATTGCTTAGATTTATTTTAAACAATATTGAATGGGTATTGAAAATGTACACACTACCAGTCCAGTCAATCGGCTGAAAAAATGGCCTTAACCTTGAACTAATTGCAACAGAATTTATTTTAACTGTTTTGAACTTAGAAAATGCTACTAATTGTTATATTAAAAATCTTAAGAAATCGGAAGTGCGGAAAAGTGCAAAATCCAAGATGGCGTCCAAGATGGCATCTAGCAGATACCAGTTTCAAGGTCAAATATGATTTTTTAACAAATAAAGGTAGGAACAAGTGTAATACCTCAATTTAATGTGATTTTAACTGGCCAATCCATTTATGGTACTATTTTTATGATTCAAGGTCATCTTCGAGGTCAAAAGGTCAATTCAAAGGTCAAAAATAAAAAAAAGAAGTTTTTTTTCAACAAATATAAATAGCAACAAGTTTAACACCTTTTTAGGTGTGATGTTGACTCGATAATCAATTTCTAAAATAATTTTGATGATTTAAGGTCATCTTCAAGGTCAAAACATCAATGTTAGGGTCAAGTGACTGAAAATGTGATTTTTATTGAGTAAACCTAAAAACAAATAGGATATCTCGTTTTAGTATTAAAAGGTGTATCGGCCTGATCACTTGACCTACTAGTGAGGGTGAGTTCGAGATGGCTTTCGAGTCCATATGTTTTTTATACACAAAATCGTAGAATTCCGTTTATCCCATCATCTCAAGGTCATCTGGAGGTCATTGTCAAAATGGCCGCCTTTTTAATGAGCGATGACTAAAAGGCCGTCATTAAATTGCAATTGACTGTATCTGAGGACCCGCCTGTCCGATTTTCCAAATGTTTTTTTCTGTCTAAACATTGGTTTTAAATGATCTCGAATCGCTTTCACTTATTTTGAAATGACAAAATGACAAGGTCATGTTACAAGGGTCAAGGTCAGGGTGACTTAATACCTCAAATTAGCTAAAATATCACTCACATGCACATAAACACATGCTGAAGGACGATTGAATGTTCCTACAGCACTGGGCCATATGTTGATGCCGTCGGCCCAGCGTTGGGCAGACAATCAGTGTTGCAGGTGTATCACTTCATGTCCTGACTATAAGACACCAATCAGACACCAATTAGCGGCGATTGCTTTGATGTCCTCGGCAAAGACGTGGGAATATGTGGTGTGAAGTGCTGTATGTTGCTGACTTGTTTTGTTTACATGTCAATATACGACCTGGAAATATAACTATTTCACTCTTTTTCGGTGCTTTAAAATTGTTTTTTGACTTTTTTGTATTTTTAGTTCAGATCAGTAGGATATATAGCTTCATATAAGTTAAATTTTCAAAATTGACAACATTGAAAATTTCTCATCCTAAGGGGTCCCTTTAATTGATTTTGTTATTGTTTATGGGTGATAAAATGTCAAGGTCATGCTGTTTAGGTCAAGGTCATGGCCATTTTATAATCAAAACTAGCCAAAATATTGGTCAAGAGCATACTTTGTGTATAATTATTTAAATAAACCTGGAAAAGATGATTACTAGTCCAACAGCTGTAAATTGGTTGCTGATTGGCTGATTGTTTTATTGTTATTGTTTACGGGTGATGAATATCAAGGTCATGTGGCACAGGTCGAGGTCGTTGCCATGTAGGATTACAAAATTGATTATCCCAATAATTGGTTTCGTGCATATTTTTGCCAAATATTTAAATAAAATATAAGTTGATCCTGACGCAAATAGTTGTAAATTAGTTGTTGGTTAATTTTTATTTCGGAGTAATAGTACAATATAAAGTTCGCGTTGTACAAGTCAAGGTCAAGGGCATCTACATGATCTAAAACATGAAATTAGCCAAAATATTCCCCACGTGCACATTATTTTGTTTAATTATTTAAATAAAATATAACATGACAGTGACTCAAACAGTTTAAATTGATGTGAATAGGGAACGAGCTGTTCTGTGTAAATATCGGTTGCATCTAAATGTCAATAATATGCTTTTAAAAAACAAAAAAATGCCCACAATGCCTATTGCTGGATAAATTAATTGGAAACCTATCCTTAATGAATGAGTTTATTATATGGGTAACCATATTATCACTGGACGAAGATATAAATTACAAGCACTAAAACAGTGATAAGTGCAACTACATAGCATAAGAACAATATAAGGACTAGACCAGGAGCAGTTACATTGTGGAGGCGTTACATGGTGATGAAAAGGTGATAAAATGTGTTGGGATGGGTTAACTGGTGAATCAAAGGCGTCAAAGGTGACAGAGTGACGTTAAAGGGCAATGGGGAGGCATTAAAGGGAGATCAATATGTGTTAAAGGGCAATAAAGATATATTAAAGGGCAACGGAAGGGCTACAAAGATGCATAAAGGAAAGTCATTAAAGGCTGATGGGGTGCATTAATAGGTAATGGTTAAACAATGAAGGGTGATATAGAGGCATTAAAAGGCGACAAAAAGACGTTAAGATCGATGTAGAGACATTAAAGGGCGATGGAGAGGCCTTAAAGGGCGACGACGAAAGCATCAAAGGGTGAAAATAGCGATTGGAAGGCAATAAAGGGTGATGGGAAGGCCTTAAGTGGTGATGGGGAGGTGTTCTTAAAGGGCGACGACGAAAGCATCAAAGGGCGAAAATAGCGATTGGAAGGCAATAAAGGGTGATGGGAAGGCCTTAAGTGGTGATGGGGAGGTGTTTAATGGCCATAGTGAGGAATTTAATGTCGAAGAAAAGGCATTAAAGATTAATGGGGAAGGAGTTAAAAGGTGCCAGTGAGGCGCTAAAGGGCAATGGGGAGGCATTAAAGGGCGTAGAATATGTGTAAGAATGGTGACGAAGAGGCATTAAATGGCGATGGGAAGCTGTTAGTAGACGAAGGACAGGCGTTAAAAGGTGTCAGGAAAGCATTCACGGTCAATGGAGAGGCACTAAAAGGCTTCAGACATGTGTTAAAGGGTGACAGAAAAGCGAAGAGGTGCTAGAAGGTGATGGAGAGGTGTTAAAGGGTAATGGAGAGGTAATGAAGGGAGATGCAGATGCATAAAGGGCGACAGAAAATCATTAAAGAGAGACGCAGTGCTTTGAAAAGTGACAGTTTCGCATAAAATGGTGATGTGGACGATCTAATGGGCGACCAGGAAGCGTCAAAGAGCATATTTTTGCTCACTTGGTCTTAAAATTGACCTTTCAACCTTGCGGATGACCGTAAATTACTAAAATAATGCCAGAAATTGATTTTCTGGTCAAAAATCACACAGAAAGGAGGTATTAAACTTGTTCGTAGTGTTATCTGTTACAAAATCATGTTTTCGCTCACTTGACCTTGAAATTGAGTTTTTGTCCTTGAAGATGACCTTTAATCATCAAAACAATACCAGAAATGGATTATTTAGTCAAAATTACATCAAACACATATTACACTTCTTGCTATTTGTGTTTGTTGAAAAGCATATTTTTCATACCTTTGACCTTGGAATTGACATTTTGACCTTGAAGATGACCTTGAAGATGACCTTAAATCACCAAAATAACACTATAAATGGGTTTTCTCGTCAAAAATCACACAGAAAAGAGGTATTACACATGTTCGTTGTGTTATCTGTTACAAATCATATTTTTCGCCTACTTGACCTTGAAATTGAGGTTTTGACCTTGAAGATGACCTTCAAACATCAAAATAATGCGAGAAATGAATTATTAAATCAAAATCACTTCAAGAATAAATATTACACTTCTTGCTATTTGTGCTTGTTAAAAATCATATTTTTTATACCTTTGACTTTGGAATTGACCTTTTGACCTTGAAGATAACTTTAAAGATGACCTTCAATCACCAAAATAATAGTATTAATGGATTTTCCAGTCAAAATTCCATGAAATGAGGTATTACACCCCAGCAAACATGTGCTTAAATGGCCCAATAATGGTAATTACTGGCGAATAGTGGCAGTACTGGCATACAGGTATTGTTGAGGTATGCCAAAACTGGCCCAGTTTCGGCTTTCTTGGCCTGATTCAGGTTAGACTGACAAAATAACGGCACAATAACGGCATATGATTACATTGTTACTCACTTGGGGGAGCTTCCGGCGTTGTGGGCCAGTATTGGCCAGTATTCCGGCCCAGTGCTGGCATTTTAGTATAGATCTTTTCCCTAGGTGGGTCCTTTCTTGGCGGTTAAAACAAGTGTAGGCTACATTTTTCTGAATTGTCATCATTTATTATTCTTTTCGATTTAAAATGGACTTAGATTGTTATATGAAAGTACAAATTTACCCAAATATGAAATGTAGCACATGTGTATATAATTTTTCTGATTCATGATGGTATAATTGAAGAATGAATCAAATATTTTGTTAAGGCTTGTCGCCGCCGTGAGCGATAATAGGAGGAATTGGAGAGTGTCTTACAAGTACTGGCAGTAGGCCTAGGTTGCCGTTATCAGTTGTTATTCATAGGCCTATATTTGAATTGCTTTGTATCCTAATTAGGCATTCGCTAAGAATTCACCCCTCTGTCCCGCTTGCCTGTACTAGTCACTGCTGGGGTTAAATTAGGCATCTTTTTAAATAGTCTAGCCTAAGCACTATATTTATTGTAATTATAAAAACTGTTTATCAAAATGGTGCGAGCCTACTTGTAGGTGATAAAAAATGTTCAATCAGAAGCGGGGCTTACTGGCCTTGCACATTATAAAAATGACTCAATCAGGCCAAAATCGTCAAAAAATCGGTGACTTTACTTTGGCCTCCCTATACGACCATATGATGTAAACACGTCCACAGACTAAAGCTGCAAAAGCTCCCCAACCTCTGTTAGGCAAGATATAGACGAAATTCCCGAATTTCTTATTTTGGACATGCATGTCCGAAATAAGAGATCCGGAACCTCGTCTTTATATCTAGCCCAACCGGCAAATGTGCAGCACAAAAATTAAAAAACTTTTGCAGCCCAAGCCCATGGACACGTCTACATCACATGGTCATACTGAGAAGCCAAAACAAAATCACTGATTTTTTTACGATCTTAGCCTGATTGAGTCGCTCTAAGTCGAGGAAGACCGTAGATTGTAAAAATATACTGTAGATTTCAGATCCGAATAAATTCGGCGTTGACGTTTTTTGTAAGCCAAATATATTGTTTTATTAAATTTACTGTGCAATTAAACCTTAATTGTTGTTTTTGTATCGCAACAACTCCAAGCAAAACACAGGACAATCACCCAAAGCTGTTTCAATGGCGGGCCAGCTTCCAAGACGTTGGTCCAACATTGAAACAGCATTGGATGAATGACACGTGTTTGCTGGGCTATAACTGAATGCATGTTTCAAAAAGAGATAACACCTATTACTTAGGCATCCTATACAGGGCCATTATTGATCCCATTCGCAACCATTATACAGCCATTATATAATCGTATCTGGGCCAGTATTGGCACGGTAAATATAACCAAATAGCAGCCTGTATGTATTCCTAATATCTGGGCCAATATGGGGCCTCAACAGGCCCAGACATGGTAACCAGTACTGGGCCATATGTGGCCCTGTGTGCAAACTGTATGGAAACTACCCTGGGCCAAAACGGGGCCGGTTCTGGCATATTGGTTTGACTGTATTGGCCCATTACTGGCACAAAATTCTGCCAATATAGGTCCAATTCTGGCCCGCTATAAAATTGTTTGCTGGGACATGTTCCTAGCATTATTTCCTAGAAATCATATTTTCGTTTATTTAACCTTCGATTTGACCTTTGACCTTGAGGATGACCTTAAATCATAAAAATAATATAAGAAATGGATTCTCCAGTTAAAATTACACGAAAAAGAGGTATTACACCTGTTCCTACCCCTATTTTCTGAAAAATCATATTTGACCTTGGAATTGACCTTTGACCTTAAATTTTGCCTTGTTCCGCATCGAATATTTCTGAAGATTTTTAGTATGTTAATCTGGATGCATTTATAAAGCCAAAACAACTAAAATTATTTATGTTGCAATTTGTTCAAGGTCAAATGACTTTTTGACTGGACTATAGCCTACTGTTCTCATCAGGAAAAAACTAAAATAAAATACACTATTTTGAAAAACCTTTAGGGCCTATATCTCGTATAGGGCGTACTGCAACGTAGACGGGGCACCTGTCTGGCACTTGGCCAGTTGACAATGTTGACTAACTGCAACGTATCAATACCATTGACACTTGGAGACATTGCAATTAAATTATTATATTATTATATTATATTTTTAATTGTGCATGTTTTCATTTTGTATAGTATTTGTACAAAAATGCCCAGTACATAGCAGATATTTTGGGAAATGTTATACTATAAAAACATGTAACGTATTCTGTGTGTGTGTTTTGGTGCTTTTAATTGTTCATTTAAAAAATGATTAAAATTGATGAAGGGTCTTCTGATGAAAGGGCCTTCTGACTAAAAGGGTGTCACCGTGCTAATGCTGCATGATTGTTTTGGCATTATTTCCAGTATACTGCTATGCCTTCGTCATGACTTGTAAATAACGGCATATTTTCCAACCTTCCCCACTGTCCCCTGGATGGAAGTGTAACCCAGTTTCTTCCCTTTAATCTTTATGTAATTTTCGTATACGAAAACTTGACAAAATATAATTTGTTAAATTTCGACAATAATTATATTTCAGAAAATGTTGATTTTGCACAATAAACT
The DNA here is from genome assembly GCA_964017125.1 of Flabesymbios commensalis. Classification (NCBI taxonomy): domain Eukaryota; kingdom Metazoa; phylum Annelida; class Polychaeta; order Terebellida; family Flabelligeridae; genus Flabesymbios; species Flabesymbios commensalis. The sequence goes on from OZ024914.1 coordinate 48,770,357, forward strand.
TGTCTGTATTTATTAGGATTGTGTTTTAAAGCGCATGATAACAATTCGGTGAATCGCTGAGCAAGTACGCGGAGGAATCTATGGCAGTGTATGGAGGTCATAGGTTAAAAATAGTGCAAGTCGCTTTATCTGCCAAATAAATGTGAGTTGTTGATAAAATCACGTCACATTTGTGGGCTATCCCCACTGAATTTTGACATCGAATCACCAATACAACGAATGGATTGTTAGCGATAGTGGCTTCTTCATCGGTTGACGATGAATCTGGCGAGATCTCTGGTGTTACTTTGGTGCTTTATTGGATTAAGTCGAGGTAAGTTTCTGTCACTCGGCTCACAGTGCACGACACAGATTTGTTATCGAATGTCGGGCACTGCCTGAGCTGAGAGAGGTGAGACTGAGTCTGAGAAAGTTACATACATAACATGGTGTGTACACACTTTCCGTCTGTAGTGTACGCAGTGTATGTCAGTTAACTTCTTCTTGTGAACAAGATATATTCTATGCTATTAAACTGTTCTTGTTAATGTGGGTTGGTATCAAATCAGCGAGGCGAGCCGGCGGCGAGGGAGACCTAAAACTTACAAAGTAGGCCTACAACTTTACAAGTAGGTCTACAAGTTCAACTAACGTTACAACTTACATTTACAAGTCCACTGTCCAGCCTATTAAATACTGAGCCTGAAGCTATAGTATAATAATATAATTATAAGCGAGAGAGGATCAATTAGTCTTAAATTAATAATATAAGACTAAAACACCGTTCACAATGCAATTGATGGCAACAGTAAGTTAGATAAAACACCGTCCAAAAATGCAATTGACGACAAGTTAACAGTAACAGTCGAGTAGATCAAACACCGTCGAAAAAATTTATATTATGGGATTTATGATGTCTTTAACATATAATATATTATATCTTCATATTTGGTGATAAATTGCCGTCTCTTATCCACACATTCGGCCTCTTAACACCGTCCGAAAAATTATATACATATTAGTTATTACGATGTCTATATTCTATAATTCTATTTCTGATGAGGAAAAGATCAGCCAATCTGGGGTAATTCCCATTGGCATCAGCGATCATTTTCTTACGTATTGTACAACATGTACAAGGCATAGTCCTAAAACAAAGTTTATTAAACATAACACTATATGTTCCAGGTCGATGAAGAACTACTCGACAGAAACTTTTAATGAAAAACTCAGTGAAATAAATTGGTTCAAAGTCATAAATTGTGATGATGTTGATGTAGCGTGGTCAAATTTTAAAGATCTGTTTACATGGTTTATGTCTGTGGTTGATAAAATTGCACCTCTCAAAAAGAAACTTTTTGGAAAAATAAAACTGATGAAAATTATAAATATTTTTGTAACTTGAAAAACAGGGTCCAGTACAACATAAAGAAGGTTAAAAGAGACTATTTTTACAACAAAATTTCAGAATGCAAGAATTCATCTACAGACATATGGAAAGCTGTGAAATCTCTAGGCTTACTAAATTAAAGAGCAGTGCAAAATGTATTAGTTTATTATCTGAAAACAAACTCACTTTTGATAAAAAGACTGTTGCAAATATTTTGAACACTTTTTTTACTACTGTGGCAGCTAGTCTCGTTGGCAAACTACCAAACATAACTGGTGGTTATCAGGTTATGCTGGAAATTTTGTCTATAAATATTACCAAGATAAAGGTGCTAAACAAAACTCTTTTAAATTTTCTCCTGTCAGAGAGGAAGACATTCTAAAATCTTTGCTTAGCTTGAATGTTAGTAAAGCTACTGGTCTGGATGGGCTGTCGGCTAGGTTTCTCAAGGATGGGGCAAATCAAATATCTAGTGCAATAGCACATATTATAAATTTATCTTTATACAGGCCGTATACCCGATGATATGAAAACAGCAAGGGTTGTTCCTCTTTATAAGAAAAATTCAAAGTCAGAACCTGGAAATTACAGGCCTGTTTCTATTTTAACTGTCATGTCAAATATTTTAGAAAAAACTGTACATAAACAGTTAGAAAATTATTTAAGATCTGAAAAACTACTGTATGATTATCAATCAGGTTTTAGGAATTCTTATTCCACTGATTCTTGCTTAACACAACTGACAGACCAAATCAGATTTGATATGGATAAAGGAAACTATACTGGCATGGTCATGATCGACCTTCAAAAAGCTTTTGATACTGTCGATCATGACATATTGTTAAACATGTTAAATAAACTGAAAGCTATTGGTTTGGATGATCTCTCAACATCTTGGTTCTCATCATATTTAAAAAATAGATTTCAGAAGACTGAAGTTGATGGTATTTTTTCTGATCCCATGGTGGTTCCCTGCGGAGTACCGCAGGGATCCATCTTGGGACCATTACTATTCCTAATTTACGTAAACGATATGGAGGCAGCTGTATCATGCAGATTAATTCTTTATGCTGATGATTCAGCATTATTGGTCTCAGGTACATCGGTTTCTGTCATAGAGAAAACTCTTGGACATAAACTGACTTTCCTAAGTGAATGGCTAGTGGATAATAAGCTATCCATTCACTTAGGAAAGACTGAAAGTATTTTTTTTGGTTCAAATAAGAAAATACGCAAACAGTCCACCATGAAAATTATATGTGGAGACAATGAAGTTACTGCTAAAGATAATCATATAATGTGAAATACCTTGGAGTTAGCCTAGACCAGTCACTGGGAGAGAAATATATAACTGAAAGTATTTTAAAAAAGGGAAACTCTAGACACAAATTTCTATGGAGACAGGCTAAATATTTGAATAGAAATTCTAGGAAACTTTTGGCTACATCTTTAATTTTATGTCATTTTGATTATGCCTACTCCGCATGGTTTGAGGGTCTCCAGGTCAACTTACAAAAAAAACTGCAAATTTTGCAAAACAAAACTATGAGATTTGTTCTAGGCTACCCCCCTAGGTCTCACATTGGCATAGAAGAGTTTACTTTGTTGCATTGGATCCCAGTTTGTCAAAGGGTTAAACAAATCAAGCTAAACAATATGTACCGAATTGTCCATGGAAATGCCTCTCAATATTTAAAGCGGGACATTTCCATGGTCAATGATCAACATTCTTTTTTCACCAGAAATAGTTTTCTATCAGTTGTTTTACCCCACGTAAAATCATCGGGGAAAAAGACATTTAGATTCTCAGCCAGTAAGATATGGAATGCGCTCCCAGTTTCTCTGAGATCAGCTGAAGACTTACTTTCGTTTAAGAAAGGAGTCAATAAGCATCTCAGAGAGGAGCTAATTACTGAAGCTCGGAGTGATTTTCATTTCTACTAATCATATTTACAATCATACAGCCTTTTAAATATAGGCAGGTATGTTTGCCGATTCATGTGCTCTAAGAGATTATAAGGCCATTTTATTCAGCTCGTTTTTCACAATGTTTTTAATTAATTTATAACAAGCAGAGTCTGGAAATTGCTCCAGAAACCCTTGTAAATAATAAGGGTTCCATTTGTGTATATTATCATCGATAAAATATATTTCATCATATGCACTATTTATAAACTTTCATTATCATTTCATATTTCATCTAGTCGAGGCAGTTTCTGCCTGTATTTTTTGTGTAAATGCTATGACTTTCCCAATCACCAGTTTATCTGTGATATAACTAATGTATTTATTGAAAGTATAAAATAACTTGCTCTTTTCGCCACCAACTGGAACAGTATATAGGGACCACTGCGGAAATAAGTGACCTGCACCAGGATACTTTTCAGTGTTTTTATCCCTGGTGTTCCAGAATGGTTGTCACATTGTATTTTGAATACTTAATGTATTTATCATACTGATTGTTAACCCTATTTTTATGTGAATGCTGAATAAATCTATCTATCTATATAAGTTAGACCCTAATATATTATATTTGCATATTTGGTGATAAATTGCCGTCTGTAACTAAAAAATAGTTACAGTGGCCACCATACATTTTTATTTAAAAGTCCTATAAATAAAGCCTAAATACAAACTATATACTAAGTATGCAAATACCTGTCACAGCTAATTGATTACCGGACCCCGTATACAGCAGGTGTGACCGTGTCGCTAACAGCCACCTGTCAAAGCGAAAGAGAATTTCAAATGAAGCGGAGTTCTTTTCCGATCTTGCCATCTATGTAGTGGTATTATTGAATTCAAAGATAGCAATCATCAAGAAATAATGATCAAAATATGTTTTGCAACAGTATGTCAAGATAACTGAATTACTATTAAAATTGATACGGTATTTTATTCGTTTGTCACGCGAAATTCTGTTACACTCCTGACATTTTAGGCAACATTTTCTGCCATATTTTCATGAAAAATACATATCTTCACAATTTTTTGGGGGGATTAGGAACACCATCCTCAGACATATTTTAGGGTGCCTACTAGGGCTATTCAACTGCATCTGCAAACGGGAGGTGAACTATTAGCATGTTAAATGTTACACTGGACTGACAAACCTTTTTTTATATACCTACCGGTATATCAGTTACAAATAAACATGCCTTTTTTAGTTTTTATATTGGACATGTTGAAAGAGAACAGATTGATAAAATAATTATAGATTTATTTACATTTCTCCATTTAAAGAGTGCTAAAGAGTGCTGGGAGGCCTGAGCGCATGGGTCATAATACATGTAAGTCTATGGGACAGGTAGGCCTTATAAATAATTATGTGTGGTGGGCAAGGACTTAGCCAGAAAAAGGTCCAGTCGTCTTTTCAGCCTGGTCGTAAAAAAATATCACAAGATTTAGTGATGTACCGATGATCGATTATAATCGGCAATTGGTCGTTTACTCATCTAATTGTGATTATCGATTACAAACATCTAATCGATTGTCACTGAAAAAAAAAAAATTAAAAATGTGAATAAAATAGGATTTAAGAGCTTATAAAAAAAATTAAAAAGAAATGTGAATAAAATGAGATTTGTGAAAATAAAAATGTGAGCCGATTAACTGTGATCATCGGTCAGTTGTACCAACCAATTCCAACTGATCATCGATTATGAAATCCGAACCAATTCCCATCACTAACAAGATTCCACCAAATTACATTGTGGGAGGACCACAGACCCCGTCCTAGTTTGTGGTGAGACATTGATAATTTGCACCTGTACCTCCAAAAATAATTCCGGCTAGCTTAATGATAACTGGTCAGTCAGTAAGTGTCACCCACTCATCCAATCGCACTGATGCCAACCCCACCTAATGATACTAACAAAATGGAAATGGTAAATTCAAATGTAATTTGTGCCAACCAGCTTGAATCTCATTTCATTATCAGAGGTCGCCAGTGGTCGCCACATCACCACAGAAGCAAAGTATCTGTAATGTGAATAATAAAAAATGGCCATCGATTATTTAGAGCACATAGTAGCAATTAGTGGCGACAGGACTCGTTTTGATTGCCGACCCCTGAATATTCAGACTTTGGATGGAGATTAGTTTAAAACTAATTAACATGATTAATATTGGTTAACATTTTGGTTGTTTGTTCGCGATTTCCAGTCTTGGCCAATAGCGTCGGACCAACAGGTAGGTCCGTCAAAATACCCAATTACGATCCAATTATTTTTTTCGTGGTCATGAATGCAGTTATTTTGGGGGTCAGTTTTTGTGATCACACGGTAAGAAATGGCCATTTCCCTGACATACGTACCATGTACTGTCCGTTGATTTTTTTTGTCTGGTAAAAGTTCCAAACTTACATTCCTGACCTACTTTTATGAATCATACAGAATGTATTTTATATTAATGGTAATGAATTAAGGGGGGGGGGGGGAGTACAATAGAAACTCTTTCCCAGCAGTGGTCTGGCAGGCTACTAGGAATTTGGCAGTCAAAATAATGTTCATAATGAGTGAATGAATGAATGAGTTGGGGTTCCTTCCTTATATTATAATTAAGTACCGTACCGTAACTTACGTTTCTACCCTTGATGTTTATGCCGAAGCGGTAGGTAATACATGTACATATATCATTTTCACCTACTGCGACCCACAAATTCAAGTGGACGACAATTTAAATAAGATGACTTAGCAGGTAAGGGTATAGTTTATCTACATTACATACATGTTAACCACCAGTACTGCAGGTCTACATGTGATAATGTCAAACATGTTACAATAGTTGTCGAGTTAAAATATACTTGCCGCAACTGAGTTTAAAACCAGGGCTCAAAATTAATCATGGTTACAAGGTTGGTAGCCTACAGGTGTATACCAAATCTTTTGGGGGAGGGGGCAATTGTACTAGAATTTCAGGGCTTTGTAGTAATGGTCTACCTATACCAGTGTAGAAATTGTTTTATTGTAACATTTAAAAAATATTTAGTTTGAAATTTAAGAATTAGCTTTTCATATATAATTATTAATTCTCCACCCACATCATCACACATGTGGTGGAGACTTGTTATAAATTGTTTAAGTGAGCACTGTCTATTGTTTTTTTTTTTTGTATATTGGTGTTGGAACACCTTCTGATGTATTATCCCAGTTGAGTTCTAAAATCAGCTACTTTGCATATATTCAAGATGCCCGCAAGCTGCTCTTCCTTGAAAATCGACGGAAACACTCCAGTCACCAATATTCATCCGATCATCATAAGTAAATTTCTGATCACCCTCTGATAGATTACCTTGGTTCAGTTCGAAAATCAGCTGATTGTATTTATTAAAAATGCCCTTTCTTTCAAATCAACGTAAACCCTCTGCAATCGCCGACATTCATCTGATCTTCACATTTTGAACTTTCCTGAACAATGATGTATTAACCTGGTTAATTTGACAAAATAGACTAATTTGCATATCCAAATCAAGATGGTTGACATGGCACTTCCATTATTATATCTAGCCCTATCGTTACTGCATTGCGAATTTAAACTTTTAATTGTGGAAGGTGGAGACTGGTATTTGCCATGCAAATGTAACATCTAGTTTTAAAACATGGTTAATGAATTGTTGTACGCAAATTTGTTAGTGGATTTTGTATATGTATCATCTGATCATTCCTGTATATCACTTATATGATTGTATGATGATGTCATTCATGAGAATCCTGCTGTCTACCAAATATATCTGAGGGCTACCCGATTTTTATAGGTGTTATAAAAAAATAAACCCTCTACCCTGAAAAGTTAAATTCGAGGCTTGAAAATCCGAAATTAGTTTTCTTATGGTACTGGTAATCAAACCCGCCTCTGCATAATACCAGAAACAGTAGCGACCTGGTCAAATGCTAAAATGTGTTCCTTTTATCTGAATGTTCATCTGATTTTCGTAGCAGTTTACCTTGTGAAGACAATATTAGTTTGCTTGTTTAAGCATGTTAAGTGCATTGTAATTTGTATACCGGTACACACTTTAAAATAAAACGACTGCGACGCACTCGTCGTTGTTTCCATTTCGACGTTGGCCCGTTATTGGATTACGGTACTTGGCCAATGACGGAACGTGCCCAGATAACTCGAGACATCGATATGTTGATGACAATTAATGATGGTTTGATGTTGTTCCACCGTCTGCGACGCTGGTCCAACATTAAATCAACATTGCCAAGGTCTCGTGTTTGCTATACATACGTGTGGTGTTTACTGGCGACCCCAACAAACTCTAGACGCTGACCAATGCATACTGGATTAGTCTTGGTTCACCGTCTACGACGCTGGCCCATCATTAACCCAACACTGGCCCAACGCTGCGTGTTAGCTAGCGTCAGCCCTTTTTAAACCCTTTCAGGCCTGAATTTATCATTGTCATCTTCATCCACTACAAGCCGCGAATTGCTGTCGCAATTCTCGACTTGTAGTGGATGAAGATGACTTGAAGTGGGTGGGAAATTGAAGAAAATTGCCATGTATTGGTAAACTAGTTTCATAGAAATTTTCATTCTAAAACCCCTAGTTGTAGGAATATTAAATCTGTTTTCAGGGATGTAAAATGATGCTTTAATGCATCGTGAGGGCTTAAAGGGTTAAGTGCGCGGCATATCTGTGATAAAAGTTGTGCTTCTCTGGAATTCACTGCCGCAGGCTGTGTTGGGGTTGTATGTATTGTATACTGGACCAAAATTGTACGTTCTTTATTTTCATTCTGCTGTATTCGCCTTTTGATACATAATTTTGTACATATATTATATACATACCCACGTACATGTATGGAACAGTTTAAACTGGATATTTGAAAGCTTAAATGCGTTTCTGCTGGTTTTCATTCAAATAACGTTCGGATACCAGGTTACACACGTGTATACAAATTTTACGTTTCTGCTTACGTATGAAATATATACATTGTCCTGCCACCACGAATAATATTACGCGTGGAGTTTATATTTCTAATAATGTTTCAGACTGGTCTGCTAGATTCTAATTTTTTTTAACTTTCCATTTAAATACGATGTGTACCGTTTTACTTTTGAACATGACAACTGTTTTAATACTAAACATGCTAAATGACACATGTAAACACACCAACCCTTTAATCGTCAAGCTAGCAGGTTATCTGAGAGTAATTGAAATGTTACCCATTTGAAGTTGTATCGCTAATGTATAGCGACCCACAACTCCCAAGTACATCAAGTACATGTACCTGCAAATTGTATACGGTACATGTATACTGTTACATTGGTTCGATTTGATGCATTTAGCCATGTTAGCGTTGACCATGTTGACATTCTTGGTTATTATTCAATAATTTCACTTGAACCAAATGGATGGTCTGATAAAAACGATTCACAAACGATTCTAGTCGTACTTGACCATGCTGACGCTCAAAGAGTTAATAGACGCATAATCATGCCCATCATCACGCTATACCATGTATCTGTGTATACGCAACATATGACATAACGTTCCCCATACGGATGGAGACTTCAGGACGTTTATTTAACAGTTTAACGAAACCGATGCATTTTATTAATTCCGTGTTGACCTGTTGAGAATGATACACACATGTATAGGTCTGTACACATTGTGCATGTATACATGTAAATGCTTGATTTCATGTTTTCCGTCGAATCAGCAATAATCATGATTTTGATAATTTTTTGTTACCATGGTTACAACACCATGACAATCTTCTTTATCATGCTTATTATCCAAAATTTCTGTCAGCCTTGCCATGTGACATGGAATACATGGTAACACGTGGTGTTGAACAGCTTTCTAGCATTCATCGCATCCATGGTTTACACCAGTCTGAATCATGGCGTTTTGACATTTACTAAATTTTTCTCTTTACATCCGCTTAGACGGGTTTACCAGAGCTCTTGAGGATTGGATTTGTGCCGGATTGTGCGATTCTAGTCCGTCGCTCCGGCACAATCCACATGCTACTCATTAACCCTTCAACCGCCGGTGTCGCATATATTCGGGTTTTTATTTTTTATTAGCACATTAAGTACCACCTTTTAAACATGTTAAAGATAAAATATGACATCAATCAGCAATATTTGAAAACAGCCGACCTCCATTTAGTAAAATCTGAATAATTTTCACTCACTTGAAGTTGTGGATCGCGTCAGCGAGACAGAACTTCAAGTGGGTGAAAATTTAAATTGAATAATTTGGCAGTTAAAGGGTTAAAGACCAACATGTACCCATAGACCTATAAGAGATAGCTCTATGATCATGATGATGTACCGGTACCTCACAATCACTGACACCGGCACATGTACCAACAAACTTCAAGAGCTTATTTGCCTGTGCAAATGTCTGGAAATGTTTGTTTCCTGCACACCATGCTGAATGTCATCAGGTCATCTTCTCCGTTTGACAGCCATTTAATAAATTTTCAGATTTTACCTGCAACGAAGACCCGGTCAGTGGACGAAAAGACTTGTCTTCGTTACTCAGTGTTTTTAGGTTTCGGTGCAAACAGCACTGATGGGATTTGACCTGCAGATCTATCCGATAACTCGGTCAAATTCTTAATGCCGTTGATAACTCAGAACGTTGTTTGAGAGATAAAACCTGACGTCCCCTTTCTTCATTTCCCATAGATTTCCTCATCAGTCACAGTGGCCTTTGTGTGTATATCTATCTTAGATCAAATATGTTATCTATCCCATATTTAAATGTTATTATCAAGAACTTAGATCTATATAACGTCCTTTACTTGTCATTAAAAACTCGATAAACACATATTTTATATATATTGCTGATGAACGTTGATATCTGGCGTGTTTACCATGTTTAAAGTAGAAATTCCATCTTGTTAATCTTCTTGCATGTCTTGTCACATGATTGAATACATACATGCATGTAGGCCTATATTTCTTGCAAATCTAAATTAACAGATTAACTCGCATAAAAATGCTAAAGACATGAATTTAAGGTAAAACGAAAGCGTAAAGCACACCAGCACCATGCAACGCGAAATGTGATCATTTAATCGCCTTAAGATTGCATTTTGCGTTTTGCAATATGTATGAAAACGACTTTTAAAATGTACGGGGTATATTTCAATCTACAAAATCAATATACAGATATAGATCTTTCCCCAGGCCACATGTATCTGGGAAGTTGGCCCCTGGGAGTAGATCTATATGTACACAGCCCAGAAGACATCAGTCGTTGGCTCAACATTGGTGTAATGTATTGCTGGCACACTGTCTGTCACACTGGCCATACTTTGTACCAGCATTGGTTCAACATCTAGTGTTTGCTGGGAGGTTTGTCCCTGACTGAGCGACATGGGACGAGTTTGTCCTTCAGTGTACATAAACGTGCACATACACGAGAGTATCCCGCCCGGCGCTATTCATACCACCTCTCTCCATATCACCTGATAACAGGTCTATAATATCTTTTGTTGTATGCCGTCCCTGCAAACAAATGACCTTATCCAAGCTAGGAACAACGTTGGGCCGAGTCTGATGTCCTTAGGTTGATGCCCAGGTTCCGACAAACACACTACGTTGACCCAGTATTTGTTTAAATGTTGGTTGACTGTCTACGACGCCGGTCCAACATTAAACCAGCACCAGGTAACGTCTCGTGTTTGCTGGGTTGATTAAAGCGGGTCAACAACAAAACACAGTACTATGTATTTAGAAGTATCATGTTAAACTATGATGTGCATATGGGCAGCCGTGAGGGCCTTCACATGAATATGGGAATTACATGGAATAACAGCGTACCATCCAGCATATATATAAAATAGAGCACTTGCTATTTTTTGTCATACCACAAAAAATGGTTAGATACATGATTAAGGCGAAAATCCGCGCTTAGTATCTATATCACGTCTTTAGATGGATCACAACAATTGTCAATCTTTATTATAGCGTAGTCTGTAGAGATCAACTTTAATGGATCTTTGCTGGTCGAATGGGTGATCATTTTGAAATTTTGGTAGCTGCTTCAGCTGGACATTGAGTTGTTTTGTTTCTATTTACCGCTTTTCTGCCTAAAATCCGAGTCAGTGTTTTGATTTTTTCCGACTGTCCTCTTTGACATGTGTCTACATCATAACCTGATAACAACGAAATGTTATGCCAGCTTTATTATTTGAATATCGCACCAACGTTTATGGCGTTGTCGGGATATTGCGGGAACGTTCATCCTTGGAAGTTGATGATGTACGAGACCTCTACCCAATGTTGGTTTAATGTTGGCCCACCGTCTTCGAAGTTGGCCCAGCATTAACCCAACATTGGGTAGGGGTATCGTGTTTGCTAGTTTACTGGTCTTTTCTCTCACCGGCGGCTGTGCCATTATGACATGTATTTGTTGGCTGCTGCGCCACAGTTCTCTGTTTGCCCTGGCATTTTCATACAACTCGGAACAGCTTGCTGTTCACCCCTCGGGACCCTCGCACCCCTTAACCACAAGGGGCTTATGTATTACATACTTCTAAAATACATCTATGGAAATAATAAATCTGCAAATTTATTATGTTTTACGAAATGTTGATGCCTATTTTTTAAATTTTTGAAAATAATACTCATCGTGAATCGACCCTATAGACGATATATAGGTAAATGATTTCATTGAAAATTAATGGTGGCTTGTATTTATTTGTCCTTACATGTACACCACAAAAATAGGACTTTTAGATTCTTTAAAATTGTACGGTCAGTAGTAAATCGTCAATCGGTGATTTATGAGATTTTTCGGGAGAAGAACTGTACTGCACTGCTAACCATAGGTATGCAGTTAAAAATTTATGAGAGTTGTGATGGTGAGGTGTAAGGGTTATAATTGGCCCTGTCAGTGTTTACTCAAGTGCCAGTTACAGCGTCTGTGTTTACAATAAGTCAACCAACATAATAATGGATATTATGCCATACGAAAACGCACCGAATGTCTTACTGTTCCAGTCTTGTCAAAGCAAACACACTATTTATTTAGCTTGTCAATGCATGAGCTTTAACCTTTCAAACTCCAAGTTTGAGTTGTCTGTAAACCACCAATGTTAAGAGATATTATTATTACCAGGGTGACGTCCTTAAAATTGTGCATGGTGTAATATTAAAGATCAGTTGTATCGTGTCGTGGTGATTTGAGGACTACTAGTACAATGATGTCCTAAAACTATAGAGACAAAAACATACTGACCTTATTCACATCTGGACATTTCAACGTTTTTTAATTATTTGATATACCGGTATTTATTTCGTGTGGCGAAGTGTGTCGGTTAATAAATACTAGTCGTCAACCAGGGCTACAGTACTTTGCCACCCCTTCGGAAATTGATCAAATACTTTGGTTTTCCGTGAATACCTACTAGTACATACCTACCATAAATAAGTGAAAATAACTATTATCATGGGTTAGATGACATTGCGTGAAACATTTTTATATCTATTCACATTATTTTTATAGTATTTCAGCACGTTTTTTCTGAAAGTAGCCGGGGCTACTTTGTCACCATAAGTCATATAAATAGAGCCTAAATACAAACTGAGCTAAGTATGCAAATTTATACCTAAGTACACAACCACCCTGATTCACGACACTTTATATTCCAACTACAATGCTGCGATATAAAATATGTAAATAGGGTGGCAAAGTCATAACTGCAACATCACTAACATCACAATTAATATTTAATAAATATATGTACACCATCGTCCATGGCTAATAATTTGATTCCAATTTATGTAATGCTGGGGCTTATCGTGTGAATAATAATTAATGTGCTGTCTCAGGACTGTTAAAAGACATCTGTGATGGGGAATATGATTTCTCCATACATACATTACATGCAGCCCTGTATGGACATTATCAAATCATTTACCATGTTTACAGTTAGTACAGCCATTACCATGATTACTACATTTCATTATATATATATATATTCATGTTTTAGGTACACCCTTGCTTCTATTTGCCAATAGAAAAGATCTACGATTGGTTGACGCTGGCAACCCTAAAGGCAACTCTACGATCCTTGTGTCTGACTTGGAAGATGGAGCAGCGGTGGATTTCATTTATGAGGATAACATGGTGTTCTGGACGGACGTGACTCTGGAATTGATCAAGCGTACCTGGATTAACGATTCCCAGGTGACGCAGGATGTGATCAGTACTGGTCTGGTGTCTCCGGATGGGCTTGCCGTCGATTGGCTTGGGCGCAAGCTCTACTGGACTGATTCTGAGACCAAGCGGATTGAAGTGAGCAACCTAGATGGGACGTATCGCAAAGTGCTTTTCTGGCAGTCTCTTTTCCAACCGAGGGCAATTGCACTAGACCCTCTCAATGGGTACGTATATGTTTATTATCATTGATGTCAGTCAATATACATGTACATGATGTATGTACTTATAACTCGTGTATATGTCACCATGCGATTAATACTAGGTTATCGTTAATAGCTAAACTTAATAGCATTCCAGTAATCATGGTAATAACGTCGATCTGATTCAAGTAATAGTTTAAAGTGTCAAGAGCAAACATTTAAAATGTTGATATTAAACAAACTTATCTACATGTAGGGTGGATTGATATTATACTGCAGTAAACTATCTAGAGGGAAACAAACGAAATAAACGTTTTATTCCAAGGCACATGTGAAATGGACAGGAAAGGAATAGTATCCCTTGCTTAAAATGACACGTCCCTTTGGCCGTTAGAATTAATTTTTGGCTTATTTTGAATGAATTTGATTATCCGCCTGACATACTAAACATGACATTTTTCTTTCACTGTGCAGCTTAATTAGTTTCACTGAATAAAAATGAATTACCGGTAATCAACTGATGATTTTCAAATATGATATATGTACTAATAAATTGATATATATATATATATGTATTATTTATTTGTAATATCCCAAAAGGGTGATGATGAGTGTTGTTCTAATATCCGTGTAAATTATACATGTACCGGATGTAATCAAGAATACATATCTTATGTATTCTTGATGTGATCATGGTAATGTAGACGTGAAACGGACCGCTCTGATGCAGCGTAACAATCACGAGACGTTGAGCCAATGTAGGTTCAATGTTGGCCCACCGTCTTTGACGGCGGCTCAACATTAAAACAACATTGGCTCAACGTCTTGTGTTTGCTGGGTAGCTACATGTAGATCATCCTGACAGCAGAAGTAGTGGGATACAGGTCTACCTCTGCTGCTACTAGAATGAGTTACAGCAAATTTATGTCAAACAGCGTTGGTCCAGCAATTGTGGGAGCCAACCCAACATTGTGCAACCTCGGTCTTAACATCTATGTTTTGGTCGTCGGTGTGAACAGGTGAACATGATGAACAGTGTGGTTGGTGAACCACGACGTCAGTTCACCTGCTAACTGGCTGTGATACAGACGAAATCAAAACCCCAGCACCCCAGCAAACACGTGGCGTTGACCCAATGTTGTTTTAATGTTGGCCCACCGTCTTCGACGGCGTCCCAACATTAAAACAACATTGGGTCAGCGCCTCGTGTTTGCTGGGACATCCTCATGAATGCCATTGATGTCAAATTGTAGTATACATGTACTGACCTGACGTGTGCCGTGGCTTGACAATATCGTATTTTTTTTATCGTATTTTGGCTACAGTACTGTGGTACACAGTTAATCCAATTACCATGATTAACCCTTTAACCGCCGGTGTCGCATATATTTGGTTTTTCATTTTTTATTAGCACATTAAGTACCACCTTTTAAACATGTGACAAAGACAAAATGTGACATCAATCAGCATTTGAAAACCATGTAGTTGACCTCCAATTTGTCAAATCTGAATAATTTTCTCTCACTTGAAGTTGTGGATCGCGTCAGCTAGACACAACTTTAACTGGGTGAAAATTCAAATTGAATAATTTGGCGGTTAAGGGGTTAAGTCCTCTAAACCCTCGGTTTGATTCTGTCAACATGGTCAACATCGAATCTCCACTTTAAATGATATTTGTTAAATGCATACACTATATAGCATGGTGATTGTTCTAATAACTATATAATATATGAAGCTATATGAAACTATTATTGTCTAAAATGTAGTTTTAAAAACAGTGTCTTTGGGTGAAGGAATAATTTTTAGGACGATTTACTGATAATAACAGTTTTAACAGAAAGTCTGGAGACAACGTACCCGCCATCGGTGAACCTCGGCCACGCTGACGCCATGATACACAGCTAGTTGTGTGATGTCACCAATACGATTACGATTGGAGGTTGTGACAAGACTATATGTCATCAAATGAAAGCTGAGTGAGAGCCAACCTAACAGCATTATAGTTTTAAGGCTTAAGAGTGTTTAACCCCTGAAGCGCCAAGCACGTCTAGGCTATCGTTTTTGATCTGTTTTATTAATATTAGCAAGTACAGTTATTCAGTTATTGGGAACGGAATGAGTGTGTAAGCATCAAGGTTTTGCACATTTTTAGATTACGTTTGCATTTTAAGATCACATTCGCACAACATATAGTTAAACAGTCACTTGCGTAATCATGATAATAACCGTGAGCTCGAAACATCAGGGTACTTGTATGATCAAGGTATTTTACACTGTAACAGAGCTTGTATTTATCTGGACGGGGTTAAATACGACGTAAAATAGAGCAAATAGAAATGGTGTTTTCTGAATATTTAGAAGGGCAACATGGCGGCCCTGAAGGGCAACATGGCGCTCATGAAGGACAACATGGCGCCCACGAAGGGCAGCATGGCGCATGTGGCATCATTATTACTGACAAGTAGTTAAGCACTGGTATTAACATGGTTAAGTTAACCTGATATATAACATACATGTATAAAGAGGAAAGAGATGTTAGAATGTGTAGTTGAGGAGATACATTTTGAACAAAGGGGAACGACATGTTGGAACTTGGTACTGGTAGTTAAGCGGTGACACCGTGTTAACACGCTTAAGGTAAATATACAGTATGTAATAGAACATTTCAGTTTTAAAGTAGTTGACATAGTTGAGAATTGCTAAGTAATATCATTTAGTGAACAAGGACACAACCTAAGATCATGTAGTTAAGTAGTGTTAAGATAACACGAGTACCTTACTTGATGACCTGGAAGAAGACGTGAGAAAATTGTGGTGACCCACGAGAAAACATTAAAACATGTGGTTATGCAATGTAATCATGGTAATGGAATATGTTTATACAGTGAACCAGTTGAAAAAAAGAATGATTAAATGGAATATGGTGGATGACACTATTAAGGATAAATAGAAAAGATTTGTATTTACTATTATTTATGCGTGATTTCTTGTAGGTCTGTACTGTACATTCAGTACATCTGTACATTGTAGGACTTCTTTTGTTTAGATAATATGGCCATCATAGGTTAAAATCTCAAACAAATTATGGTTTGAAGAAGCTTTATCGACGTCGACATGTTTCGCTTATAAATACCATAGACTAGTGATAGCTTTGTAACGACCAAGGCGTCCAATACAAAAAACTTCTCGTAGATCATGAAACAACAAAGGTTGGCGTCTTAGATGTTCTCACAAAGAAACTCTGTGTGGCAGCTTAGTTCAAAAGACTCGATGGCGGCCATGGGATGCACTGCCTTTGTGATGTCGAGAGAGCTTCCATTACTAAATGTTCAGTATGCATCTTCAGAGCTGATGTTTTTATTCTGGAATAAACATTTCGTCTACAGAACGTGTACAAGTACCGGTACTAGTACGAGTACCGGTACTATTATATATACACCTAACCGACGTGACTCTGCACTTTCGTTATATACAGTACTTAGCATGTACCTTTATCAGTTTATAGTAATTAGCATGTTTAGGCTGGATAGTTTGCAATAATGGGTTTACCGTCAATGACAATGTTATTGTGCATGTAACATCCACCGATGAGTCGATTTCACATTTTTTGCGGAGGTGAAGCATGGTTACGTACCTACATGTACTCGATTACTTTTAGCTGTCCCGACATATAACATGTATAAAAATATACAGTTTTATTAATATATATACATATATCTGACTATATAGATACCTTCTCTGTTTTTTTGGAATTTATAGAAATATTTCTTTTTAAATAGCTATTATCCTATGCATAATGTCAAAATATATCATGGTTATATTAATGTTACTAGTACCTGAGTACCTTTAAACATAATAAATCGGGAAATACTATTTCAGAAATACATGTATGTGATTCACATTAAAAATGTATTACCGGTACTCATTACCTGATAATGATGACAGATGGGACCATGCAATTTCAACAAGAAACCATGATTATAATAATAATCATCCCAGTATTAAGGCAAACAGAAATAACGGCTTGTGTTTTAAGCATGTAAGTAGTTACTGTGGTTTTTATTGCGTGACAGAATCTGAAAGACAGGTTTACAAATGAGTTGAAAAAAAATCCCCCTCAGTTAGGAATGTCAGGTCTGACAAAGACACCATGTCTTGTTTTTCGGATACGTGTTTTCCAGCAAACACCAGATGTTGGTTACCCAGCAAACACGGGACGTTGATCCTGTGGTCGTTCAATGTTGGGCCAGCGTCGCAGACGATGGGCCGGCGTTGTACCAGCACAGGATCAACCTAACCGCTACTGTCGACTACAGTCGCCATTGTACGTTTTCATTGGCACTTGCACAACAAGTTGTTGAAAAATAAAATATGCCTTTAAATTACAAGACACTGATATATATTGGGACTTAAATTTTACAAATCACAAGTTTTCATTCACTTGAAGTTGTGTGGCGCTGTAGCAAGACACAACTTCAAGTGACTGAAAATTAAAATTGAATAGCTCAGATAAAAGTTCTGGGAGTGAATCATGATAATGTGGACCGACAACGAATTCAAGTCCATGGGTGTTTTCTGTTATCAGTGGCTATTGCAATCATCATTTTATTTGGGCGATATTATATTAAAATTATAAATAATTATAAATTTGAGGGCCTTAACCATGCTAACATGTTAAACATGTTAAATGGCTATTGCAACCATTATCATGATTATGTGTATTAATGTATCGTTTCTGTGGCGTGCATGACAGACATTTTTAGAGATAACGTTTTGAGGGTTAGTATGGGACAGCCCATCTTGCCAGTTTAGTGTTCATGGGTCGATGAACCCCACTCGTCTGGTGATGAGGGAGGGGTGATTGCAGACAGTCGAGCTCGTCTGGATGACAGATAAAGTGGACGGGTGATTAATGCAAAAGTAGTTGGAGCCTTATACAGACCGTTAAGACGGTTTATATGCCACTCGACACTCGCTACACCTGCAAAGGTATTCAAATATGAATTTAGCATTGAATCGTCTTCAGACAATAACACCAAACTGAGCCAGCACGGAAATCCAAGTGATGCTAGTGATATATGATGTCTACCTTGACATGGTTATATATGTAAATAAGTGTTTTGTTAATTTATTCATGATAGTGCTTCAGTACAGGATTATTTATTTGAGGTAGTCTTCTCTTCCTTTTCTTATGTTTAGTTTCTCCAAAAAGCACTCTGAATTGTTTCTTAAATATGCACCTCACTTCAGCCTTTATATCTTACTAGATACATGTGTGTGAAGCTTAAATAAATACTAATTGCATTGTGACAGGTAAAGGGTCTAGATCTGAATCTGAGGGGGTGAGAAAGTGCGTGAGGCAGAAATTACCTCCAAATAGTTCCATTTTCTGGGCCGTTGCCCACAGAGAAAAGATGTACCACAAACATCGCACCGACCCCTTACACGCCAGCCGGACATTATGACCCCAGAGCGCCAGGCTATAATCTTTAGAATCTGTTTACTACAGTTTTACTCTCATTCTATGACCGAGGCTCGATATTCTATTTCCCATCTCCAGGTGGTCGACGTCTCCATCTAAGAACCACATGATTAGTTCTAGCCTTCTGGTATCAGGTTATTACATGAACATTACAAGCACGCACTATCCCCATGTACACCCGTACTCGCTTTGAAACACGAACGTGCATTTAGGGATATATTCTCAGGAGCTACAATTATTTGAGAAACTGCATCATTGTCATGCGCTTCCAAATTGCCATTTCTTAACTGCATACATAAATGCATGCATACAATTACATACATACATGCATTTTTACTACATACATTCTGATACATATGATGCACATATACATGTATGTACATACATATTATGTAAACAATATGTATAATGTATGTATTCCAGAATCATATTTAATATTAACCTGTTAACCTTAGTAACACAAGCGACTGATCAACGTTTTTAACGACTGAACTCTTGTTTTTACCCTCGGATACGACATCATGTCTGTTGTAAAAACTGATATCATATGCAAACACTATAAACATGAGTGCCGTGGATACTGTCTGACAGGCTGATTATTATATTGTCACTGTGTCAGACGAGCCTGATATCTGAATGACGACAGGATATTAGACTAGATAATATAAGTTACGTGATAGTAACGTGTTAACATTTTTCTATACTTGTAAACATGATACAGAATATGGCATACTCTTCACGTTCATGTCAGGATATTGTCACAAGCTGCAACGTAAAGCCATATACACCTGTACATTTAGACAGAGAATAATTGTTTCCAGACAAATTGTGCAGCAGTTGCGTGTAGCTGCACGTGAGTGCTGCTACACCAATATTGTGCTGCACTGCTTCACCAATATCGGGATATTGTGTAGCATTTGCCCCAAATTGTGTAGCAAACTGCTTTGCTACACCAGACAAATTATTCCCCTGCCTTATGCATGTTATCATGGTTATGTGTCTGTCTTAATACAAGTAATTTTCCCAACATGAAGTTGTGTCTCGCTACCGCGATCCACAACTTCATAGTGTGGCTATGACCCTCAGCTCTCATCCTGTTACATCCAGCTGCACCTGTGTCGATCGAGTAGATCACTTCCATTTTCAACTACTAAGTGAAATGAAGGCTTAATTATAAAACTCACGGGTGATGTGTTTTCCAAGTGTTCTGATTTTTTAAATGAATGTCAAGTGCACCGCGCAAACAATAACCCACGTCGGTATTAAGTGGTATAGTAGTAGTGGCAGACACCGCCCTTAATTTATTACAAAAGAAAAGTCAAAACATTGACTCGCGTCTGAAAACCTTTGGGTCTCAGATATAATAACCTTCGGACAAACGCATGTAAATTCGTATTGTAAACAGCAAAAAAATGTGCTGAATCATCCATCCAGCTTACCTTCTAATTTAATCTTATATTTAGGTGCATTTAGTCGCTAAGGTACAGAAATAGCTAGCAGAGAATCAGATAATTATATTGTAAGTCTTTAAGTGACCGAATTAACTATCACTGATTTGTAATATTTTGCGATCACATACGTATAATTTATATTGTGAAGTATACAATTTTATGATCAGTCGAATTTACATTATTCAACACAAACCGCATTACTATGAATGTACATTTTTCATCAAAGAAAGTTGATTTCCGTGTATGGCCCAGTGGCATTATTTGTCACTGTCATGGATTTTGGTGCATTGCCAACAAAACGCGCAACCAGCAAACACAAAATGTTGAACCAATAGTTGCCTGCGGTGTTAGCCAACCGCCTGCGACGTTGGCCCAACTACAAACAAACATAGGTTCAACGTATCGTGGTTATCAGAACAACCTCAGAATGTGACACCCTAGCAAACACGAGACGATGAACCAATGGTGATTTAATGTTGGGCCAGAGTCGGAGACGATGGGCCAACATTAAATCAACATTGGTTCATCGTCTCATGTTTGCTCGGACGATCTGGCAACCCCCCCCCCTCTACACTCAAGCCCCTCGATACATGCTGTAAATGGCTGTACCTTTAAATTTAGGAAAAAATAATAAATTCAGCAATAGTTTATTTAACCATGGTAATCCCAAGGTTAAAATTAACACGATTTTAACGCGCCGTGTCCATGATAATAAGTCGGCAATCGGTCGTACATTGATTGTATTACCAATCAATGTATGACTGATTGCCGACTTAATGTGAGAAGGAAACATTGTTAATGATAATGCATGGTTAATATCGACTAACAAACTCCTGACAATCGCCTCAGTCATGTTAGTAGGATCCCTTTTTTTCGCAATTATTTAAACAGTGTTATCTTCTTACTACCCACTATTTGACTGTCAGACTTGTCAATAAGAATAGCCTGAAAAATAACTTACAAATAGATTACAATCTTCTATAAACTATAGTCGAAAATACAAATAGTAATGCTACAGACGAAATAGTTTGTGAATCTCATTCTTTCTGAAATTCTGTACAAAAAAACGCGTAAAAACTTTAGCGTCTACAGTAGTTACAAGTAGCATATGTTATGTTATGTAGGAATGGGTGCTTTTCACGTTAGTGCCGCTAAACCATAGCTGATTTATAGCGACAGTCTACAGCCTTATCTACTGTTTGGCGTAGAATCAAACTGGCCAGCTTGACATGCATGCCAGCTAATACCAACGAGTGCGGCCAGATCTACAAGGCATAATATGATCATGAATGATCATGTGAAAAGCTAAATATTTAAGTAAATAAAAAAAATGTCGCCAATGTTTAAAGGCTGTTCTATGTAATATGGGATCTTTTTAAAGATCAGAATACTTAAATCAAGATGTATCGATCGTTGGAATGGTAAGCCTAAGGTCCCCGGCTAAGGTCGTTATGTAGCTGTTTGTGTGTATCTACCATTGCGTGGATTTATTTCACACTTTCAAGTATTTCCAGACTATATTTTCGGTCTAGATTATGAAATATTTATTTTTAATATCATTGCTATGGTAACCATATTAAAACAAGTTACCATTTACAGCAACTTCTGGAAACCCGAGTTTTCTCAAAATCGACGCCGACCCAACATCAAAACAACATTGTGTCAATGTCTCGTGTTTGCTGGGGTTACACATCATGCCATGTATTACAGGCTTCTTCAGTCTGACGGTTGAGTTTGAAGGATCTGATAATTTCTGCGTGGAGAGATCAGTTCAGAAAGGGATTGAGTACCACGAGGTGAGGGGGGGGGGGGGGGATAGTGTGGCGAACGGGGACCCCGATCTGTCACAAATAACAGTACCTGTCAGTCAGTGTCACTTTTTACAGCGGTCCCTGCTGGCAGGTTGGTGCCCCCACCCGCGGCCGCACGGCTATTCTATCTTGTAGGGCCCAGATTAACTTCTCAACCGTGTGATTTCCAAGGCAGCCCCATCGCGAGGGACTGACTTGTTTTCTTAACTTTTCCCTCTGCCTTTTCATTCTCTGCTCATGCTTTGCTTCTGGTGACCTTCCTCATTGGGTTAACTCGGTGCGCGAATTTAACTAGACGCTGTCAGCTACCCGAGCAAACACGATACGTTAAACCAATGCCGATTTAATGTTGGGCCGACGTCGGAGACGGCGGGCCGACATTAAATCGGTATTGGTTTAACTGGTCGTGTTTGCTCTCCAAATGTTAGTTTAAACATATTTTATTGTCCAATTGAAGCAATACAAGATTGTAATACATGGCTTCGTTTGGATGTTGGTTTGGTGTTGGGCCAGTGCTGTCGACGGTGAAACAACATCAATTCAACATTGAGTCAGTGGCTCGTTTCTACAGATATCCTTGTAGTACTTTAAAATAAACAACTCAGACAGCCCTGGGGACCTGACAAGTAAATTCTCGGAATACAAGCTCTACATAACATCCTAAATCAATGGCGGTCGGCCATAATATCAGTCAGACCAAGAGCAGTTATCAGGTTATGTGCATATAAAAGGTGATATTTGTATGTCATGTCTGACTCATTGGTAAAAATGTATGTACACGCTGTCGCTTAAAAAACAATGGATTATATATCAGAAATACATATCTGATGTATTTCCTATATATGTATATATATATATACATGATATAAGACAAATGTGATCATGTACTCGTTTTGATTTGGATCCCAGGATTATTTAAATTTTTCATTAATATATTTTTCTCTTCGTCTAATTATGATATAAGATTATGCTAGGTCTACGGAACTTGTACTGAAATGGTACCCGGTATGACTGGGCCCCCTAACTCATTTACTGCGCGAGGCCCAGTCACACTGACCGCCATTTTGTTTCCACAGCCAGCTGTGTAAAAACGACACTCGCGCTGTCTACAAAAAAACTCGGATGCCATGAAAATGAGACTAATATGTCAAGTGCCTACGAGTACTAGCCAATTTTCAGCAGGCGTAAACTTTTGATCGTATTAGAACTATTACATTTAAAAATGGAGGTCACTGTGCATGCTGTGTCAGAGCCTTGCGATGTCATCAGGGTACTGAAATGGACTTGTTTACGTTATATTTGTTAATTAGTCAAACACTTATAATATATCCAGTGTGAAATAGGTATCGAAAAGTGATTGCTAGGACTGCCCTAGTTTTAAAATAATAAAAACGTATATTATCATTTCACGACTACAAATAGATATCACGTCGAATATGGATGAGTAAATTTGCACTTTCATATATCATGTGTACATGTATACATGTATAGTCATATCTCTCATATGAATGAGTTTAGCCTTAGGCTGAAGAAGTTGTTTTCATTTTGAAGTTGATCAGATAAATTTATCTAATTTTATGCATGGCTAATTCCCCGTACACAATAGTTTATCTACACTTGATCATGACAATCAATCATACTCTACATGTTATTGTATCATGTGAATGTGGAATGTTCTTGATATCCAAGCTCAGTGCTTTATTACACTGACCATGCTGACTCTGGATTAGTTGTGGGCCAGCGTCTAAAACGCTGGCCCACAATTAAAGCAGAGTCGCTCACCCAAAGGATCATTTTTTTCAGATCGGATCTTTTGTGTCCATGGTGTGCTCGCTATCTTTGGGATCGCAGGCGCTGTCATTTAGATAAATTCGATGACGTCTTTATTAGTAGAATGTGACAGACACTATCGCGTCCCAGGTGACGCAATCTGTGCAACTGTTTTTAACCCTTGTCCTGCTAAGTAAATGTATTTAAATTTTCACCCTGTGCTTGAAGTTGTGTCTCGCTACCGCGATCCACAACCTCAAGTGTTTGAAATTACTCATATTTATTTAATTTTAGACCAAACATTTACGAATTTTGATGTTTATCATTTTAGCAGCCAAAATATTTAATTGGAATTTTCACTCACTTGAAGTTGTGTCTCGCGTTTAAAGGGTTGAACAGTCATGTCATTCCCGACGACAGTGAAATAATCGGCTGGTAAACATGATCAAATGGATTAAAAACGACTATTGTGGTGATTAGCAGGCAAAGGGTTAAATCCTCTTTGTCTTTGTGGCTGGATCCTCTCTCTCATCGGCGTCCTATCTTTATAGTGAAAAAATGAAAGTTGATATTATTCATTAATTATGACACTTTATCTTGTGCATGATCGGCGTTTGCCGTGTCTCTTTGTCCTTTTTCGCCTTTTCTGTGACGTGCTTTTAAAATTAAATGCGATCAAGTGAGCAACCAGTCATTTGAAGATTTTTTCTTTTCCATCCTGGGTTGTAAAAATTTGTATTTTTTGTCACCTAATCTTTACAATGTGTACATTTACGTTGTATTTCTTATGATGGCCTCTAAAACATGTAAAAAACATACTAAACATTTGGGTGACCCCGTTGCCATTTCGCATTAAAACATTCACATTTTAAATTTTTGATAAGGCTGTATTTATTTCATTTGTTTAATTGTTTGAACAAAGTTTGTATACTAATTAAACGTGGTAAACGGATGCGGAGTAGACCCGAAAAACTTTTTTTCTACTATATAGCGAAAATGTCAATTTTCCGGTTTTCATGTTGATTCATGACTTACAATATCGCTAATTATACGTATTGGCAACATTTTGGAGGCACATTATAATGAAGACCAATTTTACGAAATGAGATTATAAATCATTCCTCCAGTAGCAAAGTAGATACACCGAGAGATATATGACTGAATTACGTGCAAACCAGTGGCAAAGTACCCATAGATATATGACTGAATCACACGCAATCCTCACCATGCTCACCACCCTCTCGTCTGCCCGGGCAACAAGATTGTCAGCCATGGCCATAGTCTGGCCTAGCCAGCTAACACGAGACGTTCAGCCAATGTTGGTACAATGTTGGCCAATCGTCTTCGACGCTTGCCCAACACTGTACCGACATTGGCTGAACGTCTCTTGTTTGCTGGGAGCTAGCGTCGGATACATTGCTCCAGCGATTATCACCAACATTGCCACAATCGTTAAGTGTTAGGTCGTTAGGTCGGGTCATATTTACTTATGTTATATCATGTTGTCAGAACACGCCATCGGTTATTGTTGTCTATCACATGGCGTGATGCCAGCAGTTTATCGTTCGTAACACAGAAACAAACAGCACATCCCACTGGCCATCCTAGTGACCCAGCGAACACGAGACGTTGAACCGATGTTGGGTTGATGTTGGCCCATCAACCCCATCAACCCAACATTGGTTTAACTTCTCGTGTTAGCTGGGGAACCTGACGTTTATCCTGTGCTGGTGCAATGATGGTCTAACGTCTTAGACGTCGGATCAACAATAAACCACCATGTTACATAGGGTCAATTTATCATGATTGTTTGCTGGGATGCGTCTCTCAGATACCATGTTCTCTACGAATAGCTAGCCAAAAGTACACTGGAGATGACTAGCCCAACGTTGTTTCAATGTTGTCTCAGCACTGGAAACGTTGGCACTACAATTATTTTAAACAATTTATAATTTTTTGTGTTTGTTTTCAAAGTTTTGCTTAACGTAATATTATTTTGCATATAAAATGTAAGGTTTTTTGTACAATTAAAAACTGATAATGCTCGCTCAACAATATTTTTGGGATAAATCTACTCTGCGAAAATTTTATTTTTTATTTACCTGTTCGCGTGGAGAAATATCATATGAGACTGTGTTAACTCTTGAAACGCAAAAGTATCGACATTAAGTTTATTGAGCATCACGAACATAAACAGACATTATCATATAATCTGATAATGATAGATACATGTATGTATTAGTCTAAAGTGTTTGAAATTTGTATTCTCCATGTTCTCCGGCTATTATGGGTGGATTTTGTTAGGACGCAGAAAGATGTTACGATCTATAAGACGGCGCCCTAGATCTTTGACATAGGGTGACTACAACATTGAAAACTGATTTTAATGTTGTGCGAAACCATAGGAATCTTTAAAGCCAAAACTCAAATGACATACATGTACATGTATCTAGAGGAACGTAGTTTTAGAGGTTTATACCCAGATAACAGATACGACTCCTTAGGCTTAGTTTAACGAAATAATATTTGAATTCGATTCCTTGGTAACGTTAAACCAAGAACTTTCCACCTGGTGGAAAGTTCTTGGTTTAACGTTACCGTGTACTATGATGCCCGCTTTATTCCAGCCATATACCAGTAACCAGCGTAACCCGGAGAGAGGTCACTGCTTACCCACCTGATTTACTGATGGCGGTCGCTGTGGTTTTTCTCCAATGTATATACCACCCGTGTTCCTTTTGTTGGCAAAAGCAGGATGTCACATTTACGTACCGCTGTGTATAAAATACGACTTTTCCCTCGGGGTATACACTGACATTAAGGTACATGTACGCCCAGCAAGTCATTGAGTCTCCTCGGGAGTTGTTCACAGTGTTCAAACTTCTCCATAGAATGGATCTCTCTCGACAAGTCCGTTGACACGTAAACAACGACCTCATCAATGATTTTAATATTTTTCTGTTTCTGTTCTAAAGCTGAAACTTATGGTTTTGTACTCTCAATTCTTTAAAAATATGTCCGATTTACTTTCAAATTTTCGCGCGTTGATCTTTATCTACATGTAGTTGCGTTCAGTAATGCATTTCAAATAATTTTATCTTCATGTCGTAGGTATATTATATATATATGCAAAGGCCTATCATTAAAATTAATATGCTTAGTAAGCAAACTAGAGGGCATCTCAGGCTATATATGTTATACCTGTAAATATTGTAAATGAACTACACATAATATGTGTCCTCAGTCCCATGGTCACTCATGTACCGGTACAGTTAATGCTATAATATTATGGTGGAAGGGATGTTCCTTGTCACAATAAAAGTCGTATATATATCACGTTGGATTGGAAATAGCTGGAGGCGATAGCTGAATCAACTGATCTCTGCGCATCTCTAATTCCTAGCCCCCAACAAACATTTAAAGTTGACCCGGCGTTGTTTTGATGTTGGTCCAACGTCGTAGACGGTGGACCAACAATAAAACAACATTGGTCCGAATTATATGGTTTATTCTCGTTTGGAGACCTGGGGCAGTCTCAGAACGATTATATTCACGCTGAATCTGTTTGACCCCTATTTGCACCGGGAACGCACCGGGGTATCTGACCATGATTACCTTTTGTGGGAGATGATGTAGAATGGTACATGTATTTTACCAGAAGTCTGGATGCACTGTCATGCAAATTCAAACAGCAATAAGCTACTTACTTTAAAAGTGAACAGTTACTGTTCTTTTTCTTTGCACGATAGAGCATAATAGACAGGGTGTTGATTCTTTCTCTAACAGATGTGATGCCCACATTATTATGCGTGCTGAACCAGCCTGGTGATATGTAACTTGATATTGGTTCAACACTGCCTCAGGATCTTATATTATCTAATTTATATAATACAAGTTCCTGCGATAAAATAACCAAATTGCGTATATCACATCTTTTAAAGCTGGAAATTGCGTTAGTTATAATATTATACATGTAGCTTCAAAAGTTGTTAGCAAAGGAAAATGTATGTAAGTTGAAACAGTCGCACATTGAAATACCTGCCATTGTTGCTTTAATCAAATATGTGACACACTTTTCTTTCCACCGCAAAAATTATTTTGTTATTGTGTCAACAACAAGATCAACTACATGTATGATAATGTCAGAACGAAGTTACATAATGTGGCGCTAATTGCCAGCCTTTCATTCTGTCTGTGGTGCTTGCAATATCGCCTCAATATATTTTACACTACATGTACGTCACTTTCCTTGGTCTAGTATTGATCTGGAGGCTCGAAATTTTTTAAGGGCCATTAAGTGATGTTACTCCTCAGCTTACATAATTATTTATTTCAAATTTATTTTATCTTAGAGTTAAATATATATAATTTACAACATGTCCTTCAGAAATTTATTTATTTCACGAAAATTTATTCTGAAAATATTTATTTCAAAAATACTCCGCCCCCCCCCCCCCCCCGGTAATTAAATGGTGGCCCCTAAATGGTCATGATGTACGTGTGTTTTAAAATAATCTAAATCACGATTAGGCTTAATATAAGCAGGTCCTATTAAATATAAACAAAGTTATTGATGGCATAGCGCAAATTGCAACAGAGTATATGTGTGAGTTCCCAGCAAACACGATACATTGATTCTATGTTGGTTTAATGTTGGGCCACCGTCTTCGACGCTGTCTCAACATTGAACCAACATAGAATCAATGTATCGTGTTTGCTGGGTTAATGAGGTTAGATGATAACAAATTACGCGTGATTTACGATGACTGTGATCATGGTGATTATGGTGATTATGGATCATGTGATGAGGTCACCACCACTTTACAAGTGTATGTGTGGTCTCACCACGTCATTAGGCATTTTCTAAATGTCTTACGTTATACTATGTATTTCTTTTTATCTGAAGCTGAAATCTGGAAGGCACTACTTACCCTACCCTACCCTCCGGAAACAAATCACAATTACGCTTCACACACCATATATTTGGTAGTATCTACCATATACAGATAAACATGATAAATCCGAGCTATTGTATGAACATTGAAATAGTACTTAGCGAACTCCTCAATTTCAAATACATTTATGGACTTTATTCGTGGGCTCACAAGGTGTGTTATTTATCTAAGGAATTCACATGTTTCAGACACTAAATCTCTATAAATCCATTAATTTAATTAATGGATTTATTAATACCCAGATCAACACCTAGTATTAACGGATTCTGAGATCTAAAACATGTATAGAATCATGAGAAAGTTCAATAACAACTTTCAACAAAGATAATACATACATCTATAGTATCTTGCATGATAAAGGGTAGGTGACACAGCTACATGTAACACTGTGTAAGGTGTTTGTACTTGTATACTGTCATGTAATGCGAATAGGCAGTAGCTGCTTACTTTTCAAGTAAGGAGTTACTGCCCTTTGGCTTTGCCGAGTACCCGGCTACGACCCGCCGAGCACGTCACCTCCTTCACCTGTCACCGCTTTGCCTGCTTAAAGTTTTGACAGGTTAATTTGGCCATTTTGACAGCCAGTTACGCAGTAATAAATAAGATCCGCAGATAGCGGAATGGCTGTTATTTTTGTCACAGCAAGGTGGGAGGGACACCGTATTGTTGCAGTACCTATGAAAACCTCGTTTGCATCAGCAAACCTTTATACAGCATTTCACGCGTCATGGCCCGGTCTTTTGAACAGGGATAAAACACAGGCTTGTTTTGTAAGTGAGGAGGCTGACAGGCGCATCGTGATGGAGTGTCCCCGTCCGACTGACACTGCAATTTAACCACTGTGCTTTAACCCTTGTCCTGCTAGACCCGGATGTATATACGGTTTTAAGCATATTTTAAGCCAAATAATATGTCACTGAAATGGATAATATAGTTGGGGTAGATGTTCAGTTAGTCTAATAACTCAATTAGGAAGATGTATATTTTAAAAAAATAAAAATATGTTTCGTCATTTGAAGCTGGAAATTGCGTTAGCAATTCCAGCTTCAAATGACGAAAAATACAATTCAAACAATTCAGCAGGAAAAGGGTTAATGTTGGGCCAACGTCGTAGACGGTGGTCCACCATAAAACCAGCAATGTGTCGATGGCTCGTGTGGGCTGGGATCTGGCTGACAACAAAACAGAAAACGAGCCCAAGACCGGTATCGCTTTACCAATTTAAAAACACCAGACCAAGGTTCTGTGGTATACATCAGAAAAAAGTTCACGTTTAAATGGGCTGAGCTTCTTTTCAGACAAACAATGCTATTTATCCATGCTATCTTTTCAATACCTTATGTGATTTGATGGATCGCTGCATTTTAATTCGTGTAATTACAGAATGGCTTTATTATAGCAAATGTGGTTATTACATAGGCATTGAGTTTATGGTATATGTGAGCAGAGTCAGTGAACACTATATATAGGATATCATACCTTTCCTAGTATAGGCCTAATCTGTTAATGGAATAAGACATTAACATTCAACCTTCGTTGTATGTTCACCCTGAGCAAATCGCTATTTCTGGCCACCCAATATATACCTTGCCTACCAAATAGCAATGGTGTAAATCTGAATACGCGCCATATTACAACGTTCTGTGCGATCTTTTTGTGTCATATTTTGGCTTTCATTAACAGTACATCCAAAAAATATGTGGACTCTTTCACCTAATGAAATAGTGAATGTCTTCAAGTCAGAACGCCGTGCAGTACACTGATAGCCCTGTCAACACGAGGCGTCGACCCAATGCTGGCTTAATAATGGCCCACCGTCTGCGATGCTGATCCAACCCTAACTCAGCACTGGGTCACATCGCATTGGTGCTGGGAGGAGGCCAGTACCCTGCAGTTGACAGATATCTTACAGTGCGAGCCAAAAAACACGAGGCATTTACTCCCAATGTTGGGTTAATGTTGGGATGCGTCGTAAACAGTAAACGCCATTCTCACAACAAAGTAGAGGTAAATCATATTTTGTGGAATTCTTTTAATATTGTGATATAACGAATTGAAGTCCTCATTTTGATGTGTAAAACAGTGTTGTATAATAAATTGTACTCAAAATATGTTCTATTGTTCATATCCTACACGGGTGCTTACAAACTATCGATAAGCATGATAAGCGAACGTATCATATCTGCCGAGTTGTGTCATTTTAATAAACAGTGCTGGTTGTTCGACTTTTTCAGCATGTTCAACAAACATTTTCAGTATTGCTTGAATCCTCATGACTCTTATAAAAATAGACTTTCAGTCTTTCTGAGTAGCATAATGCATTTCATATGAAGCATTAAGAAATGCAAGTTCACTTAATAACCCTTTCCCTGCTATTATTTAACTTCAAGTGGCTGAAAACTACTCATATTTATTTAATTTGAGACCTAGCAATTACAAATCTTGATCACCTGTTGATGTAAAAACACTTTTATTCCCCAAAACTGTGTGCTCACCTGCTAATAAAACAGATTAAAAATGATTCAGCAAAAAAATTGTTCAGTATCGCATAGCGAAATGCTACGCAATTCTGTCCATTTACAGTTACTGATCAAATTTGTAATTGATTAGCAAAATATGTATACATCAATGATCAGGATGTCTAGCAAGTTACAACTTACATGAGAAAAATGCTATTCAATAATTTTTCAAGCATTTTTTTCCCTTCGATTATAGTCATGCTTATGTTTTTCAGCGCGGGGACCGTCTTTTGACGTCAGAATCTGCCGTCTCCATGGTTCATGCAAAAATATTCAGCGTTGTAAAGGTTTAAGGGTTAATTTTAAACGAATGTCATGTTTTTTCGTGGTATTTCACGCTAACCTAATGGGGGAAAACTTGCAAGATTTTTTGACGTCTGGAAGAAAGACCAACAGATTGTTTATATACTGGAGAGTGTAAGAGCTAGGGGTGAGCTAGTCAGTCTGTATATGTCTGTACCATCCCAGTTAACAGGAACAAGACTGATTGAATAACGTCGCGTCTATGTCGGGCCGACGTCTACGATTTTGTTCTGAAGTTAATCAAACGTTGGGCGAATAGTTTATGTTCATATATGAACCCAATTTTCAATGCTGGGCCAACGTCTGCGATACCGGCCAGCATTAATCGGATATTGTTTTAACACCTGGTGATTGCTGGAGATGTGTTCCGTCCTGCCATAAAGAACGGCAACTGGCAAGAACCCAGCTGGCATAAGGCGGTGGCTGAGTGTTGGCCCACTGTCAGTTGACGCCGGGCCGGTGTTCTCTATTGGATAGGATTGGCTGAGGATCCCTCCAGGAAAAACGAGACATTAACCCAATGTTGGGTCAATGCTGGCCGCGGTCTTCGATGTCGGCCCAACATTGACCCAACATTGGTTCAATGTCTCGTGTTGCCTGGGCCTCCACTGAACTGATCCGTGGACAGGGTGCGGCACATGCCAGCGCCGGGTCGTACATTCACATCTCAGGGTTGTTACCGTGGCAGCCGGGGTCGGCGGGGGGCAGCGCAGGATTGCGGGGAGGGAACTCCGGGACCACCCCCAGACTCGGGAGGTGCCCCCGAACTCCGGGGATGCGCAGTGGAAATGGTCGGAGTGACAGGCTCGCATCTTCATTGGCGTAATAGGCGTGCAGGAATGGGCTGGCTGGGCGAACGACCTCATCAGGAAACACAGCACGTTGATCCAATGCAGGTTTAATGTTCGGCCACCGTCTGCGACGGTGGCCCAACATTAAACCAACATTGGTTCAATGTGTCGTGCTAGCGACCTCACGTCTACCCCCCCCCCGCCCTACTCCTGTCATCCCGCATCTCTGGATCCCTCCCGGGGATGGCTGTATGTCATTCCCATCAGATGCCTGTACAAGTTGTAAATCATGAACCAGAACTTCCTGCAGTGTAAATCTAGCACGTTCCTTTTCTGCGCAGTTCTGTACCCACTCAGTAGTGGGTGAAGCTAGGAGTAGGACCCAATTCTGCAGAAACAAACTAAACTGCAACTGAGGCAACTATACTGGTTTTATTTTACGTGCTCATGGTGTTATAAGACTTACGTCGTTATCGTTCTCAAGGCCAGATTTACTACATTGAAAAAACATTCTGTGAGGGATCTCATTTAAAACCTAACCAAAATGGACAGTATTTTCTTCCAATAAAATACACCAATTTCCAAATAAATACAATTTGCAAGGGCAGTTCGCTTGTTCACTAGTTTCAAGGCTTTTTCCAAGTCAACCTTATATAACAGCCGACTCCCCCCCCCCCCCTAACTCCCCCCCCCCCCCTCGTAGTACAGTAATTCAGATTCAATAATGAATGTTGACCCGATTTAAGGGGTCCTGTGGAGGCAAGATTTAAACATGTGTCTGAACACTATTTTGTCTATCTGATATCTACCAGGTCCAGTGGCACAAGGCTGTGTTCATATTAAAATGATATTACTATTTTTTTTTTACATATTTAGTAATCATGATAAATGACCTAGATTAGATTGAGAAAAATAACAATATTGACAGAAAATGTTTTTTGTGAAATGTTTTTTTTGCAAGCAATTCAGAAGAAAAAATACGTTACAACAATATTACAACAATATTATTGTCACGTTTAACAGGTATGAAATATTGGCTTCAGTCCCTATTTCTCAGAAATTGATTTGATGGATAACTAACGATGCTAAATAGTTTACCTTTAAAATAGCACGAAATGTTATGTTATGTTATGTTACACAGTAGAATAATGGATGGGTTTAGCAGTGTTTAGGGCCAGGCGTTGAACGTGACATTATTGTGTGTTGCATCGTCTGTGACTTGTTCAACAGTGTTCACGTGTTCATCGATGTAATATGATTATCTACAGTGCATATCTGCGTGTGTTTTCCTCCAGATAAGCCGGGTTGTACTGGTATAGTCTGGAGAGTGCAGATTGTATCTGGACTGTTTGCCCTGTGACCACAAGTAGCGCACCAACCCCGCAGCCAGAACAAGGGACCGCCCCAGTGACGGCGCGAGGTTGGGCCGAGCGGCCCAACCTCGCGCCATCACTGGGGCGTCCTTTGGTGCGAGGTGAGACCCCACTTGGCTGTCAGTCATCGTTGACGTGAAGTGGACGTCAGATTTCTGTCATCTCTGTCATAGGCGGAGAATGACAAGTTCAGAAAGTCCTACCAATCAACACTGGAGACTCCCCAGTGGCACCCTGCGTGTACCATGTCCCTCACCATTATGCATCTCTCCTATCACGGAACAGTTTACAGTGTTCTCATACACTGTGCCGTGGTTTTCGCAATGTGGTATGGGTTGTGGTTATAGGGGTATATTGCACTAGGTTTTCGTCGGTCGTGTGATAAAATACAAGAGTTGTGATGTTTATTTTTCGTGCGGTATCAAACATACAGGCACATTCCTAATAAAATTGGTGCTCGCCTAATGGCTCACACCTTATTCATTAAACGAGAGCTTTATCTTCTCATACCGCTGTCAGATGAAGACTGTTTCCATAAAGCTTAATTAAATAATTTAAATTTTCTCCACTAATTGAAGTTGCGTCTCGCTACCGCGACCCACAACTTCAAGTGGGAGAAAATTACTCATATTTGTTTAATTTGAGACCAAGCATTTGCAAATCTTGATGTTTAAACACTCATTTAATTCCCAATAAATGTGATTTAACCTTCTAATGAAATGAAATGAAATGAATGGGGGTTTAGGCCACCTTTGTGCACATATACAGATATAGGATAAACTTGGCCAGGACTAGTACCTCCTGAGGATGGTGAGATGAAGGAGATGACACTGCCCTCCAGACACAGAATTGTACCCTGGCGGTCTGAGGCCGAGCACGCTACCTCTCGATCACGGAGGTTCCCCACAATATTGAATCATAACGAGTGAGCGGGGAAGAAACATTTTGCTTCTTTGAAACTTAAAGCCTAGGCCAGAGTGGTTTCGAACTTCGAACCCGCGATCTCCGACTTTTCAAGCAGGCAGCTTCAACCAATGTACCAGGGCCCCCACCTTTCGACCTTCTAATAAATCAGATTAAACATGTTAAAAACTACTAGATACATGTACTCGTGCTGAGTGGTGTAAGTGTTAAGCTAGTGTTTAACTGCAAAATGCGCATGCCTGGGACGGTCAAGTGTAGGCCAACAGTTGCCTATTGAGTACAGATTGACGGCATTAATATAGCCACTGAACTGATTACAAGATATTACTTAAACGAGACATTGATCCAATGCTGTTTTAATGCTAGGCCAACGTCTGCGACGCTGGCCCAACATTGAACCAACATTGAATAAATGTACAATGTTTGAGAGAAAGTCTTGCAGCCCAGCAAACACAAGACATTTGTATGACATTTATACAACGTCGGCCCAACGTTTTCGACGTTGGTCCAACATTGCATGAAGTCATACAAATGTTTTGTGTTTACTGATACAAGCTTTTGGGGTCAAGCAGTTTCCAAATCCCCGCAGTAATACAGTCAGTCTGTTTGCAAGCCAGCGACCAAGTAGGGGCAAGCGCAAAGTGCTTTGAAATATTAACTCATAGATGTCGCCCAAGTATATATGAACTTGCTGTGATTTGAGAGCTTGCTCTTAATGAGGCTTTGGGTATGAAACGCATATTTAGTATTATTATGTAATAGGGCCTTGGCCTACCCACAGGCACTATTGCTTTCTGGGGGATCCTTGTCCCGCGAATTTTGACAGTTGACCACACCTTTAATATGTTGCAATTCGTCGCACTGTTGTGTATGACTTGCGCGAGACAAGAAACATTTATCATTTGCCTTTTATGTTTTACTATATAGGTTTAAAAATGAGGTCATGATCTTTTTTAATCTAAGGTAAACATTCTTGGGTAACCAGTGCTACACAGTCTGCCAGACGTGGTTCTGAGACTTAAAGCACAAGAAAATACTTGTAGATGCCGAAAAACGTTAATCATTTCTGGCACACTGCTTATCTGCGGATTGTATACATGCCAGATTCGATGACTTATCTGCAGGTGCATGTACATGATCACTTTCCAATTCACTTGGTCGTGTTTCTTGTTTTATCACTCCCAAGTACCTAGCATGAGTTCTTGAAAGAAGCGTTTCTGCAGACGTAACAAATGTTTAGTTATATTTTTAAATACATGAATGATTCAGTCTGTCAGCATAGGATTTATTTTGATGTGAATAATAATAATAATTTTTAATAGTCGTGCCAGGTAAACTGTTGATTCATGATTGACACCGCTTGTCATCTCTTGACCTCTGGTCAATCCCTGTGGTCATAAACCACTCCAAACAAAATACACACAGCCATGATAAACTGGTGTAAGTCTGAGCGTGTGTCCAGCTGTATACACCTGAAGGGTGCTGGATAGTAAAGCACCTTGATACTCAGTACACACAATTATGTATACATGGTATATGTATATATGTATACCGGGATATGTATATGTAAAGTTGTCTGCGACGGTGGTCCAACATTTATAGTCACATACATTCTCGTGTCTGCTTGATTTAGGGTCCTTACAAAACTCCGGTGCGGTCATAGGCCTACTCATACGGGATGCACCAATACTATATTAGAATATAGAACGTCCTTGGTGGAATGTACGCAGTGTGGATCTGTGTGTGTGCACGCGTACTTGCGTTACCTGTACGCTTCTCACTCACCCGTCACTCACGATATCAAGTGAACAACGTACCTTGCTATTCATATATCAAATGCAAGGTTGATACAGCATTGGATCAGCGTCGGTCATCACTTTTATCACGTCAAATAATGTAGCATAAAGCACGTCCCCAAAGACTCGTATTTAGTGTAAATACTTGTAAGCATGGGCCTAGGCCTACAAGTATCTACAGTAAGGGGTGTATAATAATTATAGCGAGTATGGAATAACAATTGATGCTTTTTCGCTTCCTTTCGTATGTCTGCTATTAATCCTGGTGGGAAATGGTAGAACTGTGTGCCAACTCACCCCTATCTTAATCAGTACTTTGTAAATATTATTGTTCACCACTCCTGTCTGAGCTACTTTGTTTATGGTAACTTGTCCTAATCGTCCCTCCGCCATTAGCGATGGTAATTAAATAAAATTGCAGAATGTTACGATATGCGTTAAGGAAATATAACACTCGTTCAATAAATTGGGCGTGGGCCTTTGGGCGAACGCCTTAGTGATTAAACATTTGCTGTATTTCCATTACCACGCGGAAAAATGGACAAGATTTCGTCTCCTTAGATATGAAAAGGTGTATTTGCCACTTTACAAAGTCGCTGATAGACTCTATACCCTTTCATATCCAAGGGGACGATTTGTATGCCGTATTACTATTTTCTCACACGATCAACTAGATGAAAACATAAACTCCCATTGATTGTCGTTCAGTAAACCTTAACCCTTTAACCGCCGGTGCCGCATATATTCTGGTTTTCATTTTTTATTAGCACATTAAGTACCACATTTTAAATATGTTAAAGAAAGAATGTGACATCAACCAGCAAGATTTGAAAAGAGTTGACCTCGATATTGTCAAATCTGATTAATTTTCACTCACTTGAAGTTGTCGATCGCGTCAGCGAGACACAACTTCAAGTGGGTGAAAATTCAAATTGAATAATTTGGCGGTTAAAGGGTTAACATACCATCTGATCACACAGACTTCACAACTAAATCTTTATTAAGTATTATCGTTTAGTGGAAGTCTAAACCTAGATATAAGACATCACTTTTTTGGTTGTCTGCACGTCAGGCGGTACACGTTGCTTGGATTATCTCCGGAAGCAAGTTCAGCTGGAGTACCATTTTTAGTTCAGGTTGCCAAACTGTAGACCCCGATGTTTATTTATCGCTGTGCCGAAATACACGTGTCTATCATGTCTATAGCAAACTCATCATGGAGAGTATTCTGACAAGAAGGAATCCTGTATGCAACGTTCACTTATCAGCCGCCGTCCGATGATCGGCCGACATCCCCCATGTCCGTGCCATTATCGGCTGGACGCTGGCCCGATAAGCGAAAAATGTATGTCGTCCGATCATCGGACGACGGCTGAATTGGATTTGTGACTCAGCAGAGCCCGTATTCTCGTACAAGTTACGATATATCGTAGGCTTGTGATTGGTCGAGATGGCCATCTCGACCAATCAGAAGCCTACGATATATCGTAACTTGTACGAGAATACGGCCCCAGGCTGGCATTAAACAGTGTCAAAAATGTTGGTGCATGTTCTCTTCAGTTCATGAACGATATTCAAGAACTATAAAAAAAAAATAAGTCTATCATATGGCGATACCGCGACTGGGGTGGCAAGATCAATACTTCCAGGTTATTTCATCTGTTCATGGGTAAGAACTCGTTTTTGCAGGATTAGGAGCGTCAGATTTACCTGTTTTAGATTCTCCCAGTAAACACGAGTCATTCACCCAAAGTCGGTTCAATGTTGGTCCAGCGTCTACGACGCTGGACCAACATTGAACCAACCTTGGGTGAATGTCTCGTGTTTGCTGGGCTGGTCCATCTGATTGTTTCAACCTTGAACCAACGTCGTAGCGTTTGTCCAAGATTCCTCGCCGACGTTGGGCTATGGTTTGACATGGTACGGTACAGTTTTTTTTCGGTAGCATGTTGCTGTAATAGAAGGCGTTGTTTTACCTGTGGGGATCATATGACAGTAGCCTAACACGGGGATTATCTGTAGACAGGCAGCATCCAGCCGGGGGGTAGTCACCACATCAAGTACAAGTAAGCAGATACTGCCTTTTGGTTTTGCAGAGCAGTATGGTGGTGATAGTATGGCCTTATGGTGTTTTATTAGCGCTACAAGTGTAACCAGTTTCTTGTGTAAGAGTAAGTATGTTTTAAATCAGCAGTGACTGTGACACTGACATAGTCATATGGGTTTTAATTTTATTTTTTCAAATCCAAATGATTTCAGTAACTTTTGAAGTTGTGCGTCGCTGTAGCAGACACCATTTCAAATGACTGAAACTTCCACTTCAATGGTTCAATAATAATTATGCTTTATTGTTGGGAAGTTAATGTAAGATGAAGTAACAATAATAGATGAACCTCGGATTGTGTTAACGTGTACCGGTTGGAAATATTGATCAGCAATAATGTCATATATGTAAGGTCACCTGTGTTTAGTATCGCATTGGCCGATTGCTAATCAACCTTTAAATTGATCAGTTTAAAATTTTATCTTTAATGAATGGAAAAAAAGATGAGGAGCTTGGTTCCTGATCATTCTAATTGCCACACAATATTTTCAAAACTCATTGAGCCCTGCATGATATGGTACATATTATTTTGTGAAAACAAACGTTTTAATTTATTCAATTATATATTTTTCAATCAAATAATTGTAGGCAGTAGCTTTAGTATAATGCTCTCCTGAAATCTATGTACATATCCTTTTAAATGCACCCACCAACTAAATCCATCTGGATCATTAACTAAACAAATCTACTTAAAAAGCGTTTAAATAGCTGACTGAAATAGTGGAATTGATATATAGCACGAGTATGACGAATAAGCCGTGAGGACATCGCTACGTCTAAAGTAGAAAGATGTGTTTCCCTGGAGGGGGCGGCTGATTAGAGTTGATTTCTCACACCAGTAGTCTGATGTTTGACGAGGCGATTGGCAGTCGTGTGTCCATCTCAAGAGTCTGGGAGATAAACTAGAGTTGGGAGCGTGGTACGGGATGCACTGCAAGAGGCCGACACCAGTGGCAGACATGATCAAGTGCTGGTAGATAGCTCTACAGTGTCAAAACACATACGTCCCAACAAACACAAGAAATTGACCCAATGTTGGTTAAACCAAGGAGGTTGAAACCTCCTTGGTTTAACCAACATTGGGTCAATTTCTTGTGTGTGATAGGACCTCGTCCTGTGGCCCTGATTCCCAGCAAATACGTAACATTGACCATCTGCTGGTTTAATACCTATCGCACCAAACACGAGACGTTGAGCCAAGGTTGATTTAATGTTGGGTCAGCCTCGTTGACGGTACACCAACATTAAAACAACGTCGTGTCAATGTTATCATGGTTATAGATGGATTGAAATCGATTTTATAACATGTATATGGAGCACAACTGATATTGTTGGCGATGTGCCAAGTATATTTAGTACTTTACCAGGATCATTTTTATCCCACTGGGTGGAATTTTAAATTTGACTCCACAAGTGCAGTGCAGTTTAGGAAACTGCATGTGCAGTTCAAAAATATGTCAGTTGCTTATTTGCAATTCCCAACTTCAAATGATGGATATTATTATATATATTATTTATAAAAATTAGGCACTTTTGAAAGTAACTGAGCAGAGCATCTGCTACAAACTATGTTATCAATTGCAGTGACATTTTTTGTGGTTTAACCTTTTCAAGCCTGAATTTACCATTGTCATCTTCATCCACTACAAGCCGCGAATTGTAGTGGATGAAGATGACTTGATGTGGTTTAAAAATTGTAAAAAATTACCACGTATAAATTTGTAAGCCAGTTTCATGGAAATTTTTGTTCTAAAACTCTTATATATTATAGTTGTAGGAAAATTAAGTATGTTTTCCGGGATTTAAAATGATGCTTTAATGCATCGTGGAGACTTAAAGGGTTAAAACTTTGATATATACGGTCCCAGCAACACAAGGGTTAAAAGTCTATATTTGGTGCTGTAACTGGTGCAGATAGGGAAAATATGGATCAAGTTCTGTTCTAATTTTAAAGTGACAGCAGTTTGGCGGTTACAAATAACTGCTCTTTCAACATGCCTTTTTCATGTTATTTGTACTTTTGTAATGACTTCATATTTCACACCCGTATTAAATTATGTCCGAGAATTTTTTCCAATGACCATCTGTTGAACTTGGTGTACAGATACATCTTTGGAAAATACAGGTCAAGTTCAAAGATGTGTAGCCTTGACCCATTTTCAGGAGCAAGTCAAGGGCATGACAGTTTTTTAACTAGATTAGTTTCCCTGTGGTTACTTCAAATAGTTGTTACGCTGAGAACAGTCACATAATACAGCGAAAGGTTTCCAGAATTAACAGTATTTCAAAAATTCTTTGCTTATTTATAGAATAATAATTTAATTTTAAACTATTGTTACGATTGTCTGTTTCCAGGTACATGTACTGGACTGACTGGGGTGACATTCCAAAGATCGAGAAGGCAGGCATGGATGGATCCAGAGGCAGCAGATCTATTGTTATCGATAAGGACATATTCTGGCCAAATGGGCTCACTCTCGATTATGATTCCTCCAAGATCTTCTGGGTGGATGCCAAGCTGCACTTTATCCACAGCTGTGATTTTGACGGAAGCAACCGTAACAAGGTGGTAGAGGGTGAGCTGCCACACCCCTTTGCCCTGACTGTTTATAAGGAATCTCTGTACTGGACGGACTGGCAGACACAGTCCATACATCGATGTAATAAAGTCACTGGTGGTGACCGCCATCGTGTACATGACAACATATTGTCCCCAATGGATATACATGCGTATAGCAAAGACCGTCAACCAACAGGTGATTATAATATACATGTACTTTTTAAAAGTTTACCAAACAAACATGTGGCAGCGTTGGTTTAATGGTGGCTCAGTGTCACCGCTGGGACAACGCTATTCCAACATGGGGTAATGTGTCATGTTTGCTGCATATCTGCCTATTTACGCACTTCATTCACTCTGTGCACACATTCTGTATATATCCCAGCAAACACGAGACATTCACCCAATGCTGGTCCAATGTTGGTCCACCGTCTACGACGGTGGACCAACATTGTTCCAGTATTGGGTCAAAGTCTCGTGTTAGCTGGTATGTATTTTTTGACATGATTTAAGTTAGTTATTTAAATGAAAACTTGCACTCTTTTATCATGTTTATATCGGAATTTGTGACCATCAAATCAGTCTGATCTCTGATCTAATCGTATTATGTTTCTGCATCAGATGTGAAAAGGAATGGAGGTAATTATTAAAGTGTTAATTACTTCATTGTTTTAATGGTAGTTCAACAGTGTTCAATGTGATTGTCTGTTGTAGTTTTTTGCATATCACTTTGGTTAATTTGTTTTTCTGTGGAATCCAAATCTCATTAAATGTACAGTACTGTGCTGCTAGTTACATTTCATATGAAGATTTTTTTCTTCTCTATGGTCTATACCTTTTTAGCCACATTTACCATTTTTAAAAAACGTGGGCAATTGTATTTTACCAGCTGCATTGTCAGCAATTAGGATAGAAATTCCATGTATACTGCAGAAATTTGTCATTCATGTTAATATGACACAAGGAAGGCGTTAGAAATTTTTTTGCTAATCCTAAAACGGTTCAAAATAGCAGAATTAAGTTAATTTTACCTTATGAATGCTATACTTTGCATGTTAGTCATATATCCTTGTTAAAATTTGTTGACAAACTCTCCAAGAGATTAGTACAATTTGTAAAAAAAAAAATAATGGCAGACAAATCAAACTTTGTGATGTTAATTTTATCTGGTTTTAATGTATCCTGCATGTTTCTTATGACCAGTTTTGCAGAGGTTTGATAATTGTGAAATCAACTCCAAACTGAACTTACTATTCAGCATAACTTTTAGTGTTATTGAGATAACTAATTCTGCTAGCAAATTTGTCTGGCATGCATACATGATATATGGACTAGATCTTGAACGAAGAAGTAAAAACTACAAAACTGACGAGGATTTATGCTTTTAAATTTGTATACATGTATTATTCTCGATGGCACTACCACCACTTCACTGATTATTTGTTTCCGTATTTTTGTTTGTGTCATGTCGCAAAATGTATTTACTGTATTCTCTTGGTCGTGATCATTGATGTGATAATCATTGTGATCTTTATTCATTCAATAAATCAGCACACAGATATTTGAAATAAGATAGTATGTAGTCAAATAGTATTTATTTTAAATATGATCAATAATATTATTTAATTAATAACTAATTAATTTATGTATTTATTTATTTATTGGTATTCATTAATTTATGTTATTGATGAGGATGCCTGCCTTGTTCAACATGCACAAATAATTTTAAATGGTA
This sequence comes from Flabesymbios commensalis, assembly GCA_964017125.1. NCBI lineage: Eukaryota > Metazoa > Annelida > Polychaeta > Terebellida > Flabelligeridae > Flabesymbios > Flabesymbios commensalis. The sequence goes on from OZ024914.1 coordinate 48,813,635, forward strand.
AGATATATGTACAGTGTAAAATTTGTTTAGTATTGCATAGCAAAATGCTAAATTTGAAAAATTTGCTAATCAATTATTTTCAAACAAATTTCCCACTGATGTGCTTGTAAAGATGTTAATTATTTATTTTCAGGTGTACATGTAGTATGATAACACAACATTTATATTAGAATTGTCATACCTAGCATAGACACTATCTGTGAAAATTCATGATCTTTAATTATTTATGTCTGTTTTGTTTGCAGGAACAAATCCATGTGAGAGGAGAAATGGAGGATGTTCTCATCTTTGTCTCATGTCACCCTATCGACCGTTCTACTCTTGTGCTTGTCCTACTGGTGTGCAGCTCCAATCTGACAACAAAACATGTGCAGAGGGTGGGTGATTATATTTAATCCTGAGTACGGTATATTAAATTAATTTGCTAGTAATCAAGTTGTGCCTTTCTTGTTATAAATATAATCATCTGGTTGCTGTATATTGTGAACATACAAATTAAATTCCTTTTTTAACAAAAAAAGGAGTTTCAAACAATTTGTAGAAACAATGTTTGGGATGTGTCATCCGCTATCAAACATGAATAAAGTTGACTTTGAAGCAGTGAATCTTAAGATATTAATTCACTTTTCTCGTGATTCTCTTGCAGTTCCTAGACATATACTGTTATTGGCGCGGAGAACAGACATACGCCGCATTTCTCTCGATACTCCAGACTACACAGACGTAGTTCTACAACTTGAAGATATTAAACATGCAATAGCCATAGATTATGATCCTGTAGGTGAATATGTTTACTGGACCGATGACGAGGCGAGAACCATTCGCAGAACATATCTGGATGGCACAGGTAAGGAGTTAAGCAGCATGATGGTGATTATTATGCTGATGGTTTATAAAATTTCTACCATGACTTGCATTCTGAAGCACTGTTAATTTTCATCCAGTCATGTCTGACATTTAAATCTATCAAGCCTGAATTCACCATTGTCATCTTTATCCACTACAAGCTACAAATTGCTGTCGCAATTCTCGACTTGTAGTGGATCTAGATAACTTGAAGTGATCGACAAATGAAAAAAAATATTGTTATTTTTAAAACAAATCCATGAAAATTTTCTTTCTAAAAGCCCTACGTTTTCTGAAATTTATTCGTTTTTTTATAATCTTTATAAAATAGACTTAATAAACTTATTTGTTTGGATAATTCATGCCCCGGTCCGCTCCACATCGAGTTTGGCCACAGGATGCCGATAAAAATCTACGTAAATTTCCCCAGCTAACCTCAGCCGCACAGCTGCTAGGGGCCTGGCACCTACAGGGAAAATTTTGTTAAAAAATTATTGATTAGCAATTTTTTCCTGTAAGGTTTGATTTACATACTTCATTATATAAATCATGTATAGATATTTCGCTAATCAATTTCAAATTTGATTAGCAAATGACAATAATTGCATAGCTTTTCGCTACACAATAGTGACATCATACTGAACACTATTTTCCTTGACCTATATCAAATAATATTTAGCTTGACATAATATTGAAAATATTTTATGTGATGGAAATAATTCTAATTGTGTTCTAGTTTGAGTGTGTAAATTACTTGTTTACTTTGTTTGTTAACCAGGTCAAGAAACACTGGTTTCTACAGATGTTCATCATCCTGATGGTATAGCTGTTGACTGGGTGGCCAGAAACCTGTACTGGACAGATACAGGAACAGATCGTATAGAGGTGTCACGACTAAACGGCACCTCCAGGCGTGTTCTAGTGTCAGAAGATCTAGATCAACCTAGAGCGATCGCTCTGGATCCTGTTGCCGGGTAATTAGACTTTTGGCAAAGAAAATCAGGCTTTATATTGCCAAGTTATAAAATTAAGATTTATTTGTAGGCAAAGTAATTTTAATGATCTTGCTGATGTAAGACACATTCCACCTATGATAAGGACAAATTACAGGATTATAAAATCATTATAGCTGTGATTGACACTTGAAGGATTGAGATCACATATCTGTATTTTACATTTTAAACTATTAAAGCATTTCTAAGTCAACTGGAAACATGCAAAATTTGGACTTTGTATGGTTTCCACACAGTTGTCCATAAACAGTTTGATTTTAGTTTTATCTTCATAGTGTTGAATAACCTAAATGAAATTTTCATTCCAGTGTTTGTCACTTTTTAAAGAGAAAATTGAATGAGATCCAAACTCTTCCATTTGAAGCTGACTGAGATAAACTTTGTTTTTTGCAGTCACATGTATTGGACAGATTGGGGTAAACCTCCTAAGATTGAAAGAGCCAACCTAGATGGCACTGACCGTGTGACACTGATAAGCCATTCACTGGGCTGGCCTAATGGCCTAACTCTGGACTTCGTAGAGAGGAAAATGTACTGGGGCGATGCAGATACACATACAATAGAAGTAGCCAACATGGATGGGACAAGACGCAAAGTCCTCGTGGATACAGAATTGCCGCACATATTTGGTTTTAGTCTTCTAGGTAAGACTTCATCTCAGGTTTTTTTATTTAATTCTAAACATTCTGCTGCTCACAACCAAAGAAACATTTTCCTAAGCATGGACACAAACATTATTACATGTATTTATTGGCCATCAAAGATTGTATGTAATACACACATGTAGTGTTTGTATTGTTTATTAACCCTTACAGCGCTGAGATTGACTTTAGTCATCAGAATCTGACGTCTGTCGACCTCAGATTTTGACGACTAAAGTCGATCCCTGCACTGTGAGAGTAAAAATATTTATAATGGCCGTAGACCCATTAACATAAGTATTCAAAAGAATCAGAAAGGGCTAATTAAAATGTTTATGATGATCTCAAGATGAAATAAACCCTTTGGTCTCCATGATTTTTCAAAATTAATCCAGTGTTGTAATATAAGGGTTAAATGTATTTCTCTCTAATCTGTCTCTTGCCATTACAGGTGATTTCCTGTACTGGACAGACTGGCAGCTGAGGAATATTGAACGTGTTGATAAGCGGACAGGAAAGAATCGATCTATTATAATAGAGCAGCTCCCAGATCTGATGGGATTAAAAGCTGTAGATGTGAAGAAATTGGAAGGTGAGGAAAAAGTCGGATTCTGCATTTATCATAGTTTCACCATTGTGAATATTCCTTTCCTGGGACTGATATTTGAATGAAACATTGAAAGCATAATGAAAAGCATTATTTTATTACTATGTACCGTACATCAGTTTAAAAATGTATTGTGACATTAAACCTGCTTGTTTAAAACCTTCATAAATACAATCAATATCTTCATTTAACTTGCTGCATTTATTATGTTATTGACCGCATATGACCACTATTGTCTGTCACCTGACAGAAGGTGACAGACAATCAGTGATTATACTGTTATGTTTACTTTTGAAAATAATGTAAAAAATAACCCTTGTACTGCTATGCCCGTAATTATACAGTTTCAAGCCAATTACACTGATATTGTAGAATTTCGTGGTAGATGATCAGTGAATCAAATAATTCAATTTTAGAGCTAGAATTAGGATTTTTATTTCTCATTAATTTTTTTTTGTCATTTAAAGAGCTGTAAATTGGGCCAGAAATTCCAGCTTCGAATGAGTGTAAAATTAGAGAGTACAAGCGTTAATAGCGGACATGTGACAATTTATCAATAGGTCCTAATCTAACAACCTCAAAATACTTATTTTTCACATTTAACAGAGCTCTTAAAAACAAAACATCTATAATAGAGTAAATTAACCCTTAGAGCACTGAGCAAAGAAAATTAGGTTTTCAGCCACTTGAAGTTGTGTCTCGCTACCGCGATCCACAACTTCCAAGTGACTGAAAATTTGTGTTATTTGTGAAATTTGAGTCCCAACATATATCAGTGTTTCAAGATTGAAAGAATATGTTATTGTTACCAACTGGTTATCAGGGGTGATACAGGTGCTAATAGAAACTCAGAATGTCTACCGTAGTCGACATCAGTGTGCTAGGGGTTAACACGTAAGGATGACAAACTGTATGAAGGAGTGTATGTTTCAGGAACCAATCCCTGTGCTACTGATAATGGTGGCTGCACGCACCTCTGTCTGTACCGAGCCAATCCACGCGGCCATGTCTGTGTATGTCCAATGGGACATGAGCTGATGAGTAATGGCAGAACGTGCATCATTCCTGAGGCTTTTCTCTTGTTCACAAGGCGGGTAGATATCAGGCGTATCTCGCTGGAGTACAACCATAATAACATGGTCATACCACTAGGGGGGATTGAAGAAGCTGCTGCTCTCGATTTCGACATAAATGATAACCGGATATATTGGACAGACACCAGTGTAAAAGTAAGCTATAATTTATACATATCTGTGTACAGTGTACGACAAACCAGCCAAAACCAAACCAAACCTCATACTCATGTCAATTTTGGTGCTCATGACCTAACTTCTCAGAACTTATTATTAGATTATCCATGCTCCTATAAACGGTACTAAAAATAAAAAGTTTTAAAACATACCTTGTTGTTTCAGAGCATCAGTCGAGCCTTTATGAATGGGAGTGCTCTAGAACATGTCGTGGACTTTGGACTTGACTATCCTGAGGGTATGGCAGTGGACTGGGTGGCTCACAACATGTACTGGGCAGATACCGGTCGACGACGTATAGAGATGTCAAGATTAGATGGTACATCACGCAAAGTTCTTGTGTGGAAAAATGGCACCAGTCCTCGCTCCATTGCACTAGATCCTCCTAGCGGGTATGCTATTTTTCACAAGCTGATATGATGAAACATATTTGCTATTTTCTCATTGCCAAATTAATTTTTTTAGTTCAGATTGGACTTGTATATGTTTAAATCTGTTTTTACAGGTTGATGTATTGGAGTGATTGGAGTGTTCCACCTCGCATAGTAAGAACAAAGTTAGATGGCACAGAACCAAAAGTTATTGTATCAAACAGTGGACGTGCAAATAGCCTCACTATAGATTACACTGATAGGCGTCTCTACTGGACTAACCAGGATACTCATCGTATCGAGTCTGTCAACCTAGATGGTACTAATCGGCAGAGAGTGTTATCTGAAGATTTACCTCAGCCTGTCTCTATCACTCTGTATGATGACTTCATTTACTGGACGGATTGGGAGACACAGACTATAGAGAGGGCCAACAAAACCAATGGTCAGAACCGTACCAAAATACAGGGAGATATGCAGTATATCATGGACCTTCTAGTGTTTCATCAATCTCGCCAGTCTGGTCAGTATTTCACTGTAATTATCATCATGTATGTGACACATTGAATAATTAAAATCTGTACGTATTTTTGTCTCTCTATGGCAACCCATCACTTTGATTTGGTGAATATTACTTGATATAATTGTTTAATTTTATTACTAATCTTTCTGACAAAACACATGTTTTATCGCCAAGCACCATTATTTAATATGCTAATGAATATTAACCATCAAAGCACTAAGTTATGGAGTTTACATTTTTACCGACTTGAGGTTGTGGGTCGAGATAGTGAGCCACAACTTCAAGTGGTTAAAGATCACTTACATAATGTTCAATTTGAATCAAAACATATGCTAACCACTTGAGGTTGTGGATTGCGGTAGCGAGACACAACCTCAAGTGGTTGAAATTTAAATAGATTAACTTGGCGGGATAAGTGTTAACATGCTTCTATGTCGGAACAATACTTTTCTCACCAGTTAAAAAATCATTTATTGCAATATTTTGATAGTTTGCTGCTCATTATTTATACAAATACACAAACATTTATCAGGTATTTCTACTTGTGACACAGGTAACTGAATATTAACCCTTTAAGAGCTGAATTTTTTTTATAAAAACCTTGTGGAGACCAAAGGGTTTATTTCAATTTGATATCATAAATGGCTTAGTTAGCTCTTGCTGTTTCATTTGAATACCTATGTTATGGGTCTACGGCCATTAGAAATATTTTTACTCTTACAGTGCAGTGGTCGACTTTAGACGCCAGATTCTGACGACTAAAGTCGATCCCCGTGCTGTAGGGTTTTTTTGATTAACATTTGGGTCGAAACATATTTCATTGTGAGAGATATAAAATATATTTCTTTTTAAAAACTAATTACTGCATCACCAATAAAAACTAATAAAACAGTTGACATATTATAAGTGCTTCAGGTGTTTAAACCCAATTTATTATTTCTAATTCTATTTACAACTAAATAACACTTCTGATCAAACTTGTTTACTGCAGGTTCTAATCCCTGTGGGATCACAAACAGTGGGTGTTCACATCTCTGCATTGCTCATGGGCAGCAGCACCCAGGGGATCCTGGTTACCATTGTGGCTGTCCAACACATTATACACTGGAAAATGACACTAAGACCTGTCTCCGTGAGTTATCATATGCTTGATTTTGGCTGTTTATAATGTTCTAAGATACATTTCTTCTATGAAAAATTAGCGGAACATTTCACATTGAAGGTAAACAATTTTATTTTCAAGCACTTGAACAAATGTACCAAAAATTTGCTGTCAAGTCTGATCTAGAGTGGAATAATTATGGAGCCTGTATAATAAACTTAAAAAAAAATAATATGCATTGCTTATTAGCTCCCCTGATACCTTTGAAATATTGTGATTATGTTGCTGAACAGAGGTAGGCCTATAGCAAGTCCGGCTTCGAATGAATGGAAAATGGAAGTAAAAAATTCAGCAGCGCAAGTGTTAAACTTGAATATAGTTGATGACTTATCTATTCCTGTCTTTGCAGCTCCTCGCTCTTTCTTGCTCTACAGCCGCCGTAGTGACGTCAGTCGTATGGTTGTCAGTCAACAAGACTCTCCAGATATGGTGTTAGCACTTCACAGCCTACACCGCCTGCGTGCTATTGACTACGATCCAATTAAGCAGCATGTATACTGGATAGATGGACGTACACGAGCAATTAAGCGTGCTCTGGAGAATGGTACTAAGGTATGTTCCATAACTGAAACCATTCTAAATTGGTAGACCACACCATATTTTTATTTAGTTATTGAATCTTTTCCCATTTTTGTTTTAAGTAACTTTGATTTTATTTATTTTGCTATTACATTGTAATAACATGTTTTTATTTGCTTTTTGCAGTCAACTACAGTGATGAACCCTCCAGCGAGTGTACAGTTTTCACCCTTTGATATAGCTATCGACCCCTACTCACGCACATTGTACTGGAGTGATACACGTAAAGATGTAATAAATGTGACCCGGCTTGATGGCCGAGGAGTTGGCGTGGTGGTTGATGGCCCAGGGCAGAAACCATATTACATTGCTCTTGCCCCAACAAAAGGGTACAGTATTTTTAATAGCTTATTTCAAGCCAAGCATGTATATCAGCCCTAAAATGCTAAATTAGAAACTCAAAATTTTCACCTATTGGAACTACCGCAATCCTCAACTTCATGGATGAAAATTCCTCATATTTGTTGAATTTGAATAAATTATTTGTAAGTATTTCTGAAATAGAGCCATAATTTGCCTCCACAAACTGTTATATAAAGTGTGAATACAATTTTCAAGATGACAATCATAAAGAAAAATGAAGACCAGCTTTGGAAAGTATCTTACGAATCAGCTTTCCGTATCATGTTGATTGTTTAACACTTTAATCTCCATCGGCGCATTTATTAACAACATGGCATGATCTGAATAAAATTCAATAAATGAAAAATAAAATATTTTTAATTGCCTCGAAATGGAATTGCAACATCAAAATGAGTGTAAACATGGTCGATAGATGGGCATCAGGAGGGTTAAATTTCAATGGCTTTACTTTTTCTCAATGAGCTTTATATAATACAATGTCATAATTTCCATTTTTTTTGTGCATTCTTTTCTTGTTGACAAAAAAATCAGAACAAAATTAATCTGTGATGTTTTGTGTTTTCATTTGACAGATATATGTTCTGGTCTAATATGGTAAGCCCAAACAAGATAGAGAGAGCAGATATGGATGGCACGTCTAGAGTTACATTGTTTGACAACAACATCAGAGAATTGGGTGCTCTATGTGCCGACGAGAAATCTGAGAAAGTTTTCTGGACTGACATGGAGCTACGTCGAATAGAATCTGCCGATTTTGATGGAGGCAATCGACGTGTATTAGCAGAAGGTCAAATTCAAATGCCAATTGGAATCGCTGCATTTGATGATTATGTCTACTGGATTGACAAGGAGAAGAACGCAATTGAACGTGTCAGTAAATATGCTGCACGTGACAGAGTGCATGTTCAGAGTCGAGTGACTCAGCTGAGTGATATTGTGGCCGCAGAAGAGATCACATCCAAGCAATATGCTGCTCACCCGTGTCATGGAGATAATGGGTGTAGTCATCTTTGTGTAGCACTCAGAGGCTCAAAGCGGCGCTGCTCTTGTCCCATTGGTCTTGTTCTTACAAATGATGATAAAACGTGCGCTGAGCCTCCCACATGTGCGGCAGATGAGTTCACATGTGACAGCGGCTTGTGTATCCCTGAGAAGTGGAGATGTGATGGTTTGTCGGAGTGTGATGATGATTCTGACGAAAAATCTTGCCCTCAGTGCCTTTCTTCACAGTTTCAATGCAATAATGGCAAGTGTATCGCACTTGATCGTTTGTGTGATGGTCTTCCAGATTGTACTGACAAAAGTGATGAATCTAATTGCCCGCCTTGCAAAAATAATGAATTCCGCTGTGAGCATACGTTATTCTGTGTGAAGGAACATCTGGTATGTAACGAGCAGCAGAATTGCCCCGATGGCTCTGATGAGAAGTACTGTTTTAGAAACGGTATTCCCGAGTCCCGTACAGGCACGGAGGCTACTCGTAATACCATAGTGGTGGTGGTAGGGCTGGTTGTTCTACTTGTGTTCTTAGGAGTAGTCCTAATAATGTGTAAACGTCAGAGACCTTATCTGATTAACGATGATAGCCGTGAGTTTGTGATGATGACCAAGCCTTTAAACCCTGCAGTCCCCCCTCAATACATGCCGCCACACACCGCATCCTCACGTGACAAATCAGGCACCACCTGTATGACATTATCCTCAGCCAAGCCTAGCTGTGGGCCACCACCTCTGTATGACAGAAACCATGTGACGGGGGCATCATCAAGCACCTCCACAGTCACTCAATATCCACAAGAGACGCTTAACCCCCCACCAAGCCCAGTGACTGATCGCTCGGTACAGGGGGGCTCATACTATACCACTAACAGTCCCTCCACCACCCTGCATTCACATAGACAGTACAAGAGGAGGAACATTCCACCTCCGCCACCAGGCCCCACACCGTGCAGCACAGACGTGTGTGAGGACAGTGAAGCCACATTTAGTAATGTGGGCGGCAAGTATTACAGACACCTAGATGACCTCAACTATGACTCTGACGTAGTCTACCCACCACCCCCCACCCCACGTAGTCAGTACTTCTCAGACATTGAGCCCAGTTGCCCACCTTCTCCATCCACGGAGAGAAGCTTCTTCAATCCATATCCACCGCCACCATCCCCTGTAGGACCACTATCAGACTGCTGAAACCGCTCAGTATGGGAAATTATCAACCAGAACAAGTTGAAATTCAGCCTGACAGTACTGCAATATATTCACCAAATATGTACACCAGCAGGGTTCATAATAAGGCGTGTAGTGGACAACTATATTTTCCAGCAGTTTTTGTAGATACATACATTAACCCTTTATCAGCACATTACATATCAGCTTTTAAACCTGTTAAAGATAAAACGTGACATTAATCAGCAAGATTTTAAATTTGTTGACCTCCACTGAATAATTTTCACTCCCTTGAAGTTATGGATCGCGTCAGCGAGACACAACTTCAAGTGGGTGAAAATTCAGATTGAATAATTTGGCGGTTAAAGGGTTAAAGCGCTGAATTATTTTTGTATAAACCATAGAGAAAAATGTGTTTTTTTTCAATTTTAAAGCATCAAAATGTCTTGGTTATCTCTTTCTGATTCAATTGAATACCTATGTTATTGGTCTACGGCCATTTAAAATTTTTTATTCTTTCAGTGTGTGGCCCGTCTTTATACATCAGAATCTGATGTCTACAGATATAAGACTCTGACGTATAAAGACAGTCCCCGCTCTGAAAGGGTTAAAATATATGTTAACACAATGCAGGACAACTAAAGCTTTGGAAAAAATTAAACTCGGTCTTTGTGACAATTTTTTTTTTCCGACACCCCTTATTACGAACCCTGCACACAATGTTAGATGAAATCAGAACAGAAGTGACATTGTCAAGATATGTGGTGGAAACGATCAGAATATATTAGTCTTTAAACTAGACAATGTGATAAAGCTTGTGATGAGATCAAATCTTATTATTCAAGTTTACAAATATGATTTTCAGTTACATAACACAATCTGTATTAAGGTACATGTCAAGCTTTCAAAATCTGATTTGTGAAAAATATTTTATTATCACTCATTTCTACAACGACGAAAAGACACTGGCTTCGAGAAAAGTCAACTAAATAGTGGGCCAGCATTGGATGTTTGTTGGCCTCAGTTTTATATTCTACTACACAGGTAGCTAAACTTTCAATTTACCGTCATATTTTCATCTGTACATATTCATCAAAAGCACCCTGCGGCTACATGAGAATGCACCGAACAGCCGTCTTTACTACTATTTACTCATAAAAATACTGCACTTTATGCAAATCACAAGCATATTTTACTTACGGGAATATTTTGTGAAAGACTAGGTGTCATTACCTCTTCGTTTTATGCTGAATAATGTGTGATCTACTTAAGTCATGCAGTGTGACTTGCTCTACTTTGTGGGAAATGCCTAAAACTTCAGATGGAAGCAGCAGTTAATCCTCCAAGAGCTACATGTATTTTTTAATTTGCAGCTGGAATTGCACTTTCAATTACAATTAAAGCTTCAAGTCTCTTATTTGAAACAAAAAAATTATACCATAAGATAAACGATACTAGAAAATGTTACAGTCTAAATTGTTTTCTATTGTAAAATTATACACTTGGTTCTTCCACTGGCATCTACGTACCAAATTGCCTGAATTGCAAGATGTTGAATATACCTCCTTTATATTCATGATTATGACGCCAACTACTTAAATGTGTTCATGGGTGAATAGTAATGGATAACTTTTTTAAATTAAAATTTTACCAATTTCAAACATATTTTTATCCCCAACAGCTGATGATAATTTTTTAAACCCTTTATGGTCAGCTAATATTTTCCATTCATTTGAAGCTGCAATTGCTAACGCATGTAAAATGATGAAAAATAGTTCTATTTATTGTTGCCATTTATGAGAGTTTTAATTGCGAAGTCACTACAAAGTCCTTTGTTATTTACTCGTATATATAGGTTTGAAGTACTTTAGCAATTGTAACTTCAGACATGTCCTTATAGATTGAAAGAGCAGCCAACTTGTTAGATGTGATTGACCATGTTGACAGATGCTGTTTTCTGCATGTTTCCTTTGTGGAGAGATGTACACTGCATGACGCAAGGGGGAGTATGTACATTTATATGTGTATGTAACTTTGTGATAGTCTATGACTCACGCAGAAAATATATTTTGTATTTCCATAAATTAAACTGAAGATAATGAGAATTTACAATCATTATGTGGTCACAATTATGTACTAGGTAATATTACCAATTTTATCTCTAATGTTTTAATAATCTATAGCTATTTTAAGCTATTAATATATACAGATAGCTGGACCTGGAATCGGATCATTTTTGTGTTCCATCCATTTAATGGCCATTTCAAAACAAAATTGTGTATACTTCCCAGCAAACACATTTTTTTATAACATTTGCACAACGTCGGCCCAATGTCTTCGACATTGGTCCAACATTGTACAAATGTTATAAAAATGTTTTGTGTTTACTGGGCTTACACTGTAAACAGAACTGTTTAGGGTAGGTTATCACCACAGTTTAAATAATAGGTTATCTCATCTGGACAGATACCTGCTGGAAATGTAAATAATTATAATCTACAGCTATACAGCCAACTCAGATTTAGATTTTATTTACAACTGGATATTAATCATGTTTAAAATTATAACAAAATAATACAATCATGTTTCGTTTGGTTTATTAACTATGCTCATGAGGGGAATGGATCTATACATTATATAATTATGAAAATAAATCATCATTTTAAAAATATAAAACACACAATAAAAGTTTTTATCTTTGAATTAAAGCAATTACAACTTGATGTAATTGCTTCTATTCAAAATACTAAATACAAATCAGTGATTAAGTGTTGAATGTTTTTCTTATAATAATGGTCACCTTAGGAGTTAGCGATATAAGTGTAATATATGTCACTTTGTAAACCCCTCTAAATAATAAAACAGACCATAACCAGCAGACAACATGTGGACATGTTGATTTAATGTTGTTCCAATGTTGTAGATGGTGGATCAACATTAAACCAACCTTGTATCAATGTTTCGTGTTTGCTGGATATTGTTTGATGCCTCCCTCTGATTACAATTGATCATAGTGATAATATTTTTATTTTCTCTTGACAATCTTATCAGACAATTTTATGCAGACTTTTACATTTTACATTAATCATGTGGACAGATGTTTTCTGTCTTTGTTGACTTTGCAATCAGAAGCCAAATTTTGTATGCTTGTGCAATGTTTTAAATTGAAAGTGTAAAACGTTTTAAAATGTAGAAAATGTCATGATTACCTTGGTATTGAAAGATTGTATTTGCCACTTTGTAAAGTGACAGATGCCATTATTTAACCCTGAGGTGAAGAACTACCGTGTCAATCTAAAATTCCTATTGCCTTAGATAGCTCACTTCACAGCCTGACGCATCATATCATAATGTTTTAATCTGGGCAATAAGTCCCCTTAGATATGAAAGGGTGTATCTGCCACTTTGCAAAGTGGCAGATACACCCTTTCATATCTAAGGGCAATAAGTGTTTGTTAATTTTTTGTTTTACAAATAGAGTAATAGTGTTCAAACTACGGTCAAATAGCACAAGTTATAGCGAGACTGCATATCTGTAATAGAAGGCAGGGTAATTGTCATGTTTTTTATTAATGTGTAAGAAGACTTACTGCACTGTTTCAGCTGGAGCCTAGCTAGCCTAGAATGTTGTACCAATGCCGGTTTTGTGTTGGGCCAGTGTTTCAGACAGTGGACCAATTTTATATCCGCATTTGTTCAACATTTTGTGTTTTCTGGAGGGTTTCAATCCCTACAAGCTTAATCAAGGCTGAAATCGATTTTATCTTGTACTGCAACAGATTTCAAAACTGATATGTCAACAATTTTTTCACATACAGTACTTAATCTTTTCTTTCATTTGAAACTGCGATCGAGACACTATTTTAAATAGGATAATTTCTGCATTAACTAATTTACGCACTTAAAAGGTTACAATTCTAGATTGTTATGTTTTGTTAAGAACAATCAGTTATTTTTGTGCATGTTGTTTTACTGAGAATTAATTTTGTAGTACATCCCAGCAAACTCAAAACATTTGTATAACATTTGTACAATGTCGGCCCAGCATCTTTGGTCCAGCATTGTACAAATGTTATACAAATGTTTTGTGTTTACTGTGATCTTCATTTATATGTACTTGCTGTTATTTTAAAGCAAGCAGTGTACTCTCTGAACAGGATTTCAATTCTAAAATCAATTAAAGGTGCAGTACCTTGCAATTATTTTCATGGTATTGATTTTATCGATCACCTCAGTAGGAAATTATATATAATTGCTATTATATCTGTTTATGTAATTGATGTTTGTTATTGATTTTAGAGGTGCCAGAGATACACTTCTTTTCTGTTGATTTAAATTAACCTGGAAAACGAAGATAGGACTGTGATTCTGTAGTACAGCGCATCATTTATTTGTATATAATCTGTTTAATGTCTCGATTTAGGATTAAAATATTGTGAAAAATCATAATCACCTGGAAGCCATACATGTATAACAATTTGTTCAATCTAAAAAGTGCCAACTAGACAGATAAATTGACATTTGTAAAGTAGTTATTTTTCCGTTTGCATTCACCTCAACAGTACAGGTAGTTACATGTGATCTTTTCCTCACTTTTTTCATTTGGCACTAAAGCTGGTTGCGGACACTATCCCAGATGGGGACTTAGCAAGGTAAACAAAAGAAAGGGGTCCAAACTTATTTAGCAGTGACTGAAAGAGTCGGTAAGCCAATGTGAGGTCTCCCCCCCCCACATAATTTGTTTTTGTAAATTAAACTTCATTTTTTGGCATGCAGGAGTAAATTTTGTATGCACATATGCTGTTTGGAATCTGTTTTGACTAATTACATAAATATTTGATCATTTATGAAATTTCCTCATAAAGAAATTTAAGATCTATCTATTCAAAACACTGAATTTCTCACTGTATCAATGTTATTTATGCAATGAATGCAGCTAATGCTGCTCCTCAAAGATGATCTGTGCACGATATGTACTTATGTGTTTGCTAATAACACACATTTGCGTGTGTCAACCTTTGTAAATCACTTGTTATGTTTGTTTACCATTAAAAACCACCTGATTGGTCCCAAATACTTCTTTTCACTAATCATAATTTTATATAATTTTGATAGATTGTTTTTTCCCAAGTTCCTTGAATTCTTATCCAAACAAACTGCCTTTTTCAGCTACATTAAGTCTTGCTTCTAATGTGATTAATAGCTAGATGTGGATACAAATTCCTTTTAAATATTACTGAACTTGGAAGGTTAACAATGCATCTTACTTTTGAATCCATGATGGCGTCCGCACCTGTATTTATGTTATACTTATACATATATGTAAATATGTTGTCATGTTTTATAGATTAATTTGTAAATAATGTAATGTTTCACAAGCATAAAATATGCAACTCTGATGGATCTTTGATAAAAGCAATGTCTACACGTTAATGTTACGTCACCAGCATCCACATCTTGTAATACACAGTGGCATGTATACTTTGTGTTATATATTTTATTGGATGTATGTATTCTACCTCCATTGTGATTCTGAGATTGTTTGATTGATTATGTTGTGTACATGTGTATGTACCTATGTTTTGTTTGTTTCTTTTGTGCTCTACACTCCTCTATGGTATAAACTCCCAATTAGTTTCTTTTAAATGACTATAACAAAGACAATTTCATTAGAAGTCATATGGATGTCAGAAATGTCACTTTGCCTGAAAATTCTCGAGTTCTGAATTGTTTTAATAACAAGCAAATCTGAATGACCTCGTAATCGCTTTTCTAGATTTTTCAACTCTTCATTATTTATCATAATTAAGTTTTCAGGATTTTTTTCCCATGAGCTAATGGCATTTTGGTTTAACCCCCTCTATGCTAACTTAAATATTTATAGATTATTCGAATACTTTCACTGATTAATTCAAGTAAATGAAACTAAATTTAAAAACAAATCTGATGGAAATTACAAATTTTATTTATGATTGAGTATTTTAAAACTATGAAATCCAAAGTTTTTTGCCATATTATAGTTTTCCAAGTGCAATAATTCACCAGATTGTGTCATAATATGCATCTTTAATTTGTTGTTTCTTTGTAATAGATGTATTGTTGAGTATTGTTATGTTCTCTATTCCTTTCAAACCTCTGCATTCTATATTTGCTATGATAATGCACTGCCTTTGCATCAAATATGACACGCTGGGGCATATCCCACTAAGGATAAATCTTAACTTGTCTAATAGCAATGAGAGAAAGTTAAGATAATCTGTATATTAACCCTTAGAGCACCGAGCAAAGAAATTTAAATTTTCAGCCACTTGAAGTTGTGTTTCGCTACCGCGATCCACAACTTCAAGTGACTGAAAATTTGTGTTATTTGTGAAATTTAACTCCCCAACATATAGCAGTGTTTCAAGATTGAAAGCATATTTTATTTTTAACAACTGGTTATCAGGGGTGATACGTGTGCTAATAGAAGCAGAGAATGTCTACTGTAGTCGACATATTATTAGCCGTTTAAATCACAGTTATCGGGAACGAAATGTGTGTTTAAACATCAAGATTTGCAAATGTTTGGTGCCAAATTAAACAAATATGAGTAATTTTCACCTACTTGAAGTTGCAGGCTGCGGCAGCGGGACACAACTTCTAGTGGGTTAAAATTTAAATAAATCAACTTAGCGGGATAAGGGTTAATTGAAATGTTCACTGAAACTATGTCAAGATTGGCGTACAGACCGTGGAAAAAACGCTATAAATTTGTCACCATTATATCCTCAAAATTTCTCACATCCATTTCTTCTGTATTCAAACGTAATCACAGAAGTTGATCCAACGTTAGTTTCATGTTGGGCCAGCATCGCAGACGGTTGATCAAGATTAAACCTACAACTGTTTCCAAAGATTTAAAGCATTTTGAATTCTTTTGTTAAGCACTTATTGTGGCATGAATTTGTATGTGATTTATTGATCAGATTGTTTTAAATAAATCATGTAATTATGAAGTGGCAGCCATTTCTATGTGATTTTGTTACGTTCAGACGTGTATAATTTTATGTTAAGCTATGTTGTCGTGGAGCAGTGTCCATATCCATTATATCTGTATGCTCACCCAGAAAACACAAGATGCTGAACCAATGCTGTTGAACCCTTACAACGCTGAATTATTTTTATTTAAACCATGGAGACTTAAAAGTTTTTCCTATTAGAAATAATCATAAATGTCTTGGTTAGTTCTTTCCGATTAATTTGAATACCTATGTTATGGGCCTACGACCATTATAAATATTTTAATTTTTTCAGTGCGGTGATCGTCTTTATATGTCAGAATCTGACGTCTACAGACGTCAGATTCTGACATATAAAGATGATCCACGCACTGGAAGTGGTAATATTGGCCCACCCTCGACGACGCTGGAACAACATAAGCAACTTTCGCTCAGTGTCTTGTGTTTCCTGGGAGTAAACACTCCCAAGTTGTACTTAACTACATGCAGTACTAACACATATTTTTTCCATAAATAATTGTGCAGATCAAACTGCTGTTTATCCTTTGAAAGATGCCATATTTATGTTACCTGTGTTTTAATTGTTGGATCATATTTCATTTTGTTGATATTTGGTGAAGCATTACGTTGTGTGTCACAGTGATCGCTATACTAGTGAGATGTGTTGTGTGTGTGTTGCGCATTGTATAAAAATTACATAAACAATAAATGCAGTTCATCACAGTATATTGTGGATTCTCTTTTCATTATGTCAGCTCTAATTTATACTAATCTTTGTTTGAGCTACTGCTTACTGTATTCCACAATGTCCGCCGCCGCAGCTATTTGTTTTCTAAATAGTAATATAAAGACCTGATTAACATAACATAGCTACATAACTGTTTTGTTTATTTCAATAGAAATAACCTAAAATGTACAAAACAATCATTCATATATGGCCTTATAAATGCACGAAAAATCTGTAAATGTAGCGGATACATTATCAAGTACCGGTAGTATGTAGTACTAATTCGGTCTGTGTACACTTTCTATGTAATAGGGGGTAAATTATGGACCAATATAAGTTTACATCAGCCAGCATCTAACCGCCTAAATATCTAGCACGAGACGTTGAAACGTATTGGTCTAATGTTGTGGGGATGGGACCGCAGACAATGGACCACCATTAGACTGCCATTGGATCAATGTCTCGTGTTAGGACCTGTTATAGATAGGATACCAAACCATCACTAACCACCCAATGCTGTCTTCAAGCTGTGTCAGGACCCCTATCAGAAATTGTTTCGGCTTACAGTAAAGTCTTATTTTTCAATATTATTGATAATCATTTCGCTATTTTTATCACTGTATGTGATGACTTACGATAAAATAAAATTTGATATCGTCTAATAGCATTTTACCTATATTTTGAAATGCCAATGAGATATCGAAAAAAAATAATGTTTTTTTTTAAGAAAATCATGAAAATGAAAAACGAAAAAAAATATTTACGTTATTGACTTGGATCTAATTCATGCCTACAATTTCGCACAATCAGGGGAGAGTGTCTAAAGTGGCGGGCCAAAGGCTAAGATGCTAGCCCACACTTAAAAGCACTATAAAAAGAGCACTATAAAAAGAGATACATATAGTCCTATTTTTCAAATGAGTGACATTCTCCACACAGGGTCCGAAATTAAACATGACATTATATGCATATTTGACCCATATCGCACAAAGTAATAACTCTTGAGAAAATAACTGTACTGCGAAGTGTATCTATCATCACTTCAAAATAATTTTGAACGTGTTCCATTTTTTTATTGATGATCGTTATATGCCACTTGGTACTTTTGATGTTCAGACAGTGTTTTTTTACTACGCTGTGATCAGTTTTGTTTTGATGGGGCAGCATTGTTTACAAACTGTAAAACTTAAATCCTTAATAACTCAGCAACCGGTAGAGTAAAATAAAAGCGACATGCATGTCCGAAATAAGAAATTTCGTCTCCATATCTCGCTTAACTGGTAAATGCGCGACACAAAAATTGTAAAACTTGCAGTTCTAGTCTATTTTGTGAAACTCAATAGTCTCGCCCTCCATTGTTGTCACCGAGCTAGCTAATACCATCACAGCGTTTCACAGAATGGACATGTTCACATCATATGGTCATACTAAAAAGCCAAAATGAAATTTTGAAAATATTACAGTCTCGAAATGCTCTGTTGTAGAATGAGTTAGCGAGGGCTGATTGTTTTGCCGGTAAATGTTTGTATTTGCAGACAGAATCTCGTACTCTGTTGTGGTCAGTCCTCTGTAGGATGTGAGTAGGCACTGCCTTATACAGCATGCATGTCTACTCATCTTACGTCTGCTGGCAAGAGAGCCCCACTTTAAGATGGTAAACACAAACAAATGAAGTGGGTAAAATGTTGGCTATTTCTATAGTACACCGTCACAAATAGTAATCTTTTAATGGCTTGCTTCGTGTTCCGATACAATAGCAATAAGCAGCTTTAACAATCGCCAAAGCGTTTATATTGTATATTTTGAAAGTGGCCGTCAACATTTAGTCGATCATAACATGATTTAGTGAAGGTCATATCACTGTAACTGGGGATGGTGATATGAATGAGGTGGCACTGCCCTCCAGACACATGATTTGAAATTGAGACCTGTTGGTCTGCGGCCAAGCACGTTATCTCTCGGTCATGTAGGCTGCCCACAATATTCAATCTTTACGATTGAGCAGGGGGGAAACATCTTGTTCTTTGAAACTTGGAATGCCAAAGCAGGAGACGAATCTGCGATCTCTGACTTTCCAAGCAGGCACCAGGCCCCCGCCCTTTGGTATTGTTGCTACATCATATATACAAACACATTACCTGATTACTGATATCAAGATGATGTGCTATGTATCTATAAGCTGATTAGCAAAACGGTTCCAATTATTGATTTTTATGACATTGATGTTGTACTATATTGGTTTAAAGGGACCCCTTGGGACACACCTGCAGCACTGATTGTCTACCCAACGCTGGGCCGATGCCATCAGCATGTGGCCCAATGCTGTGAAAACATTCAAGCGTCCCTCAGGTATACAAATAGTTTGTTTGGGTTACTTCTGGTTTCATAGAAATGTTGATTACAAATATTTGTAAAAATATGAAAATTCGGAAAAAAATAAAAACATGATCCGTGGGATACACTACTTCAGTATGGAACTATATACGAAAATTGATGTCATCCCAAGGGGCTGCTTTAAATATATATATTTTCATATGTGTCGTTAAAACTCACTTATGTAGCACAGAAGCAATTGACAATGTAGGACTATATAATGATGTGGTCATTCGTGCATGTTTTAGTTATTAGGGGATGACAATATTATATCATCAAGTGACGAGACAGACAGTTCAAGTAACGATAATTTATTATTAGATAATTTAAAACATCAAAATATGATTTAACTTTAATGGTTGTCTTAAACTCATTATTATTTATAGCTGACATATTGGATACGTTATGCTTTGGCACAAGATAACGTCCAAAGAACTTTAATTTAAGCTTATCTATGTGCTGCAATACTCGTCTCACTGTAAGACGATGTCCTTCTCAGTCGTGCGATTTATGCGCACATCAGAAGAAAGTATTTTGCATTTAATTCCCTATTTGAACTATTTAGGGACACCCCTGCAGGTTTTATTATTCAGTTCCTACGGGAATGTAACCTATATTACATGTTTTAATTATTAGACTTAGACTTGTAGTTTTTACACAATCACTCAAATTTCATGGAGATATAGTGACTTGATAAGTCGTTCATTTTATAATCACTTTACATTTTACATTATTTTATACTGACATTCTTATACTCATTAAACCCGGTGTCCGCCTTTTAATCAGAAGGCCCGTTAGTCACAAGGCCCATTAGTCAGAAGGCCCGTTAGTCAGAAAACCAGTAAGGATGATTGGTCAGAAGGCCCGATTGTCAGAAGGCCCGCCACGCGAAAAGTGCCATAAGCTCAATTTTGTCAAAATTGATTTTTTTCAATTGATTCGATAGCCGTATGGTTCCTGTCTTAATATTAAAAATAATTTTTGAAAAATATTTATTAGTTTTTGTTTTATTTGATTTGTAATATTTTAAATTTAGTTATGTAATAATTTAAATTAAATTTTAAATGACGTCATAAATAATTTGAATAAAGCCGCGGGGAGGTACCTTCTCGCGTGGCGGGTCACAAATGTATTGTTATTATATTTGATTTTGGCTTTCATATATTTTAATTCTTTTGTTGATTGTCTATATAGCCGAAAAATCAGTTTCCCAGCAAACACAAAACATAATTTGTATAATTTCATACAAGTTCGGCTCAACGTCATTGCATAAATGTTAGATGCGCATAAACGACGCTAGCCCAACTGTATTATTCTAACATCAAGTCAATATCGGGGTTACCTTTATAACCCCCTCGACCCACAACCCTCGACCCACAACCCCCTCGACCCACAACCATTCCGAATTACCCCCTCGACCCAAAGTTGAAAATGGGTGATTTAGGTTTAGTTTATAATCGTGTAAGGCCTATTGGTGGACCCTTTTTATTTATAACATAGGCCTGGGCGGGGGCCCTAGGGTAGTGGTTAGCACCGCTGCCTTTCACGCCAGAGTTCGGGGTCTCGGCGGTTTGAAAGAAACAAAAATGTTTCTTCCCCATCCACGTGTGAAAGTCAGTATTGTGGGGAGCCTCCGTGACCGAGAGGTAGCGTGCTCGGCCTCAGACCGCCAGGGTTCGAATCCTGTGTCTGGAGGACAGTGTCATCTCAATCATCTCACCATCCTCAGGAGGTTCTTCTGGCCCAGTTTAGCCTATATGTCCACAAAAGTGGCCTAAAGCCCGCTTCATTTCATTTCATTTTTATAACATAGGCCTACTTTGATGCCAGCCACAGCGCCCATGTTCCCGACACTGGGGTCATAATCTATAAAGCACACACTCACGGAGCTACATGTAGCTGATACAATAAAGTATGGGGGAGGGGGTCTTGTGTAGGCCTACATTTCTAGAGAGTAATGCACCATTCAATCGGCGCGGGGTGGGGGAGTATTTTAAAATCAAACCCCAGACAGGCTCTTTATGAAATAAATAATATATTTCAAGACCTGGACTAGCTGGCCTAATCATTTTTGTCCACGCGTCACCGAGCCCAACGTGTTGAAATTATGCGGGGATAAATAATCCAGCCCACCCCCCCCCCCCCCCGGTGATTGAATGGTGCCCCCCTAACAGTTTTGTTGACAACAATTATATAATTGATTTCACTGCCTGCAGTGGGTCTCATATGCTTGGTGACTTGAAGTTCTCGGAACGTGGGAACTTTTAAACGTGGGAACTTCTCTATATAGGCCCTATTAAGCCTACTTGAAGTATACATATTTGGTTACTAGCCTGTCTGACACTTCGTTTCCTTTTTCGGGCTGTGACTGGCGACCTTGCCAGCTATTTGGTTACCATCTAATGGGATAAAAAATATGTTGTTGTGGGTGGAGGGGGTTGTGAGTCGAGGGACTTGTTGGTCGAGGGTTGTGGGTGATGGTTCGAGAGGATCATGAAGGTTAAACCCAATATCGGCCGGCTGTGTCTACCAAGAGAACAGCACCTGGTGGACAACTGTCCCAGTAAACACAAAACATTTGTATAATACTTAAACAACGTCGGCCCAACGTCTTAGATGCTGGGGTAGTAGTATAACGTTTTACAAAGCCAAAAGTCAGTAACTACAAGTGATCACAAGTGAACAGTTAAAGCCCATTAGCTTTCCCCGGCACCATCGCCGCCCTTTCCTCTGTACTTCTACAGCTCCAATTAGACTGTTATGACGACGATCTCAGCCCTATGGACAATAACAATACCGTGATATTTCTATAGGGGGTGGAGGCCGACCGCAGATTAACGTACGTACTTTGAAGGACGTACGTACTTCGATCTAGGTCGACCGTACTTCCATTGACGTACGCTTCTCGTCATCAACTGGCTTTAGGGGTACCTATAAATATCATGTCCTGTAGCTTGTGTCGCCTCCTGTCATTGGTTAGCCCGGTTGAGGATTGCACAATGATAGATAGCCTACCATTCTAGTTGGCGGGGAATTCCCAATGTGCTTTCACCAGGGACACATGATAGCTCAAAGTTAGTACTTTTCAAATACTACATCATTTTTGCTTATTTTGCAGAAATAGTAACATTGCCAATCACAACTACAATATAATTTCGGAGAGGTGTTATTCAAGTTTCGATTTCAACTTGTTTTGAAAGATTTCTATGTTTGTAAAATTAAATATTGACATTAAATTGTCGATGGGGTTCAGTGAACTGTGAATGTTTTTCAGTCTTAATACTTTGATTGTAGTACGTACGTCGATTGACGTACTTATCGTACGTCAATCGACGTAAAAAAACAATGAAAAATATTATCTCCTTGATTATCTGTAGGTCTATCTTGTACAATTTAGATTGTTGGCGAGATCCAGCTGAGATCATATTATTTATCAACAATGCCAGTATTTGGGGCCGTTTAACCCTTATGTTGCCGACTTTTTCAGACAATTTTTCATTCATTTGAAGGTGGAATTGCTAACGCAATTTCCAGCTCCAAATGTCGAAAAATAATTATTTTTATGAACAAATACATCTTTTAAAATGAATTAATAGATTAACTAAGCATCTATCACAAAACATTTTAGCTTTTTGAGTTGAATGTATTGGTCTGAAAGTTGCTTGAAAACGGATATATTCGGTCCCGGCAGCATAAGGGTTAATAATTACATAACGCCTAGAAGGAAGAGGGGGGGGGGTGAGCGATGTGTTACGGACCGTAGTCAACACGTACAACGTTAAAAGCATTATGAAGGGTGGGATGGGGGGGGGGAGCGGGGTAAAATCTCTCAAAAAAAAGCTTTACGTAATTGTTGAACAGCCCCTTAGGGTGGTCAGGCCATAACAATTAGATAGACATTTCTTTTAATGCTGTAGGGCCTAGGTGAAAAATCAACTGAGTTATCGATATTTCATTTTTTTCGATATTATTTATTTTTCTGCTCGTTTTTAGGGGTTTTTTTCTTGGTGGTTAACTTACATGATGTTATAAACACACATAAAACAGACTTCCAGACACAAGAATATTTTATTATTGCAATAGCTACATCAGTGCATGATATTATAGTGATCCAAAATGTTTGATGCTTAAAAAAGCAACAGCAGGCCATATCAGAAGCATGTTCTTTTTCCATCTTATACTACTGCGTAGTCCTTCATTGTTTTAATGACATGAATAAAGGGAATGTACGGTATAGCGGATTGTAGTATCACCCCCACAGAAACCCACAACAGAGACACACAGAGGGAGAGAGAGGGCAGAGAGTAAGAGAAGGGGGAGAGACAAATAGAGGAGAGTGTGGAGAGGAGGAGAGAGAGTATGAGAGACAGAGTAGGAGAGAGAGAGATCAAGAGGGAGAGAGTAGGAGGGAGAGAGAGAGAGTAGGAGAAAGTAGGATAGATAGCGAGAGAGAGTAGGAGAGACAGAATAGGAGATAGACAGAATAGGAGTGAGCGTAGGAGAAAGAGAAGAAGATAGGAGAGAGAGCAAGAGATGAGAGAATGCGACGAAGAGAGTGGAGAGAGAGTGGAAAGAGAGTAGGAAAGATAGTAGGAGTGAGAGTAAGAGAGAGGGAGTATGAGAGACGAGAGTAGGAGAGAGAGTGGGAGAGAGAGAATAGGAGAGAGTATAGGAGAGAGAGAGTAAGGAGAGATAGAAAAAGAAAAGAGATAGTAGGGAGAGAGATAGAGAGAAGAGAAAGAGAGGACTGAGAAAGTGAGAAAGAGAGTTCTAAAAAGAAAAAAGAGAGAGGAGAGAGTCGAACATATTTTTTTGTCTTCTTTCTCGCTCTCTCTCTTTTGTGGATGCATGTGGGGGTAATACTACAATCCCTTTTATAATGTGTCCAAACATGCTACAGAAAGCGGTTTGCTTTCTGGGTTACACTAGTGCTTATATCTTGGGATTGAGTTTCATCTCCAGTCTGAAGGTATGTTGTCAAATGATTTGGTAAGCGGTTACCTGAAATATAAACAAAATTTGTCAAATTATGTATTTGTAAATGTTGATAGTCTACTGGTACTTCAGTGACGTATAAGTTAATTTAGGCTGACATATTTTTTTATTTATTGATAATTCAATTATAACCCTATCTAGGCCTACTTAGTCTACTAACTATAAACCCTTGCACTGCCAGGGCCACATCTGAGAACTTTTCAAACTAAATGAAATTGATTAAATATTTTGGGACACTACTAACAACAACATCCCCATTTTTATAACGGCTAGCGACATTCATAGTCTCATTATTGAAATTAGTCTTTTAATAATGCTACGAAACAGCAGTAGGCATATAGTCCTATACTATATGAATGGGGTCTGACAAATAATAACACATAATAGTTAGCTAGCAGGTTCGTGCCCAGGATTTTTTTTTTTTGGGGGGGGGGTCCAATTTTGGATTGCTGGGGTATTTACTGCTTGAATTGATATTTGGCATTGAGCGAATGGGAAACGCAGGTTAGGGGGTCTGTGGGCATGCCCCCTAGAATTTTATTCTATTGTTAGGTGCAAATTGGTGGAATATGGTGGATTCTGTGGTCACAGGGGGGGGGGGACCCTCTCGAACCCCCCCCCCCCCCCAAATGACGGCCCTGAACGTTAGTAAGATATCACTAGAATATATTTTAAAGACCTTCCTCACTAGGCCTAAGCAAACACCATACCTTAAAACAATGATGGTAATGTTGGGTCAACGTCGCAGATGGCGATCCAACATTAAACCAGTATTGGTTCTGCGTTGTGCTGCCACTGTGCCATTGCTGGGCATATTTAAAATACAGTGTTAGGGTGTGAGCGATCAATAATTATCGGAAGGACCGGTCAACCTACTTTTGTACAATGTTGGACCAACGTTGAGCCGACGTTGTATACATGTTCTACAAATATTTTGTGTTTGTTGGGTTAGCCCTACTAGGCTAGGCCTACTAGTCTAGTAGCTAAGTAGGGCAGACCAGGCCTGGCTGTGCTTAAGGCTTAGCCTTAGCTTAGAGGCCTATACCGTACTTCGATTGAAGTACGTACTTCATTCAAAGTATACTTCGATTGAAGTACGTACGTCGTTTGGCGTCTATCACTGTCGTACGTCGATCAAAGTATGGTGGTGTCCGTACTTCAATCGACGTACGGATGTACACCACCCTGAAATAATCTTAAAATGTTGAAAACTCAAACATAGGAACTACACAAATTTGGGCTCTTACGATAGCATACATATTTTTCTGTATAAAAAAGTAATCCCCAACGTTGGCTCATGACAATACTCACCGAAAAACAATGAAGAATGTTGCCAAAAATCACAGGCTCTCTTTCTTTGTAAATTTGCCAGAAGTATAAACATGCGCCTAGCCTCGTTTTGGTATCAATCGACGCGTGAGGTCTCTATGAAAGATTTCCCATGTCAAGCTATTTCTATTTATAAATGGGAACGATTCAATCTCACGCTGAAGGGGAGCCCTATTATAAATGTAGGTGTACGTCAATGGACGTACGATCTAGCTAGATCGAAGTACGTACGTCATTCAAAGTACGTACGTTAATCTGCGGTCAGCCTCCACCTGATTATATGTGACGTTTAAAATCATCTACCATCGTGAAATTTCATTAACATTTAGAACTAATTATTTCTGCTTTTAGCCGACATATAGTCCATGTTATTATTATTCACATTGGGACGCAGATGGTTAATTGACTTCATAGTCAAGCGTCAAAGCTCACACCAACGCAGGTGACGATAGGCCTACCCTGTCTGTCAGTTGGTTGCCAGACCCGGCAAACACTTTTTATTTTCACGGAAATCGTCATGGCTCACACAGAATGTCTGGTTATAAACCGCACCTGTCGATTTTTTAGCTATTTTACCAAACATATTTCCAGTGATAAACCGTGAGTAACCCGGCAATATACGGTAGAGCTGCGAGAACATCATCACATCCTGTGATGACATCAACAGGACAGAGTGCGTCGTCACCACTCGCAAAAACGCCAGGCACTCCACAATGTATATTTAATATTGTCCTGACGTCTATTACATTGGCCCAACATTAAACCAGCATTGGCTGAACGACTTATCTTGCTGGAGAAGCAGATCATGGTCTTTATCAGAGCACAAACTGCGATTACAATTCGGCAAACAGCAGTAACGGAATACTTTCGTAGTACACAGCTACTGCCGTTTGCTTTTACACACTAGAAATGTATAAATTATATGAATTTACAATGCCTTTAACTGCCAAGGCCAAAAATCTACTTTTAATAATACAAAATGTGATATTATTGAAGATAGATATCTTAGCCAAGACCTAACTTCCATATTGCATAACACTCCTCTAGATGTCAGTTGTGGTCGAGAGGGTGGGTGGGGGCTACCACTCCACCACAGACTGCCGGCCAGGTGAATCAGCCTCCCTGGTCACAGCCACACAGCAAACACGAGACATTGACACAATGTTAGTCTAATGGTGGCCCACCGTTTACAACACCGGGCCAGCATTGGCCTACCAGTAGAATGGCCTTAGCACGATATATGTTCACACAATACAATGCTGGCCCATCATCTACAACCCTGGCTCAACAGTAAAACGGCATTGGCTAAACATCTCATTTTCGCTGGGGGGGGGGGGGGGGCACAGGCAACTTGATACACCGACATATGTTACTTTAATGTTGGAACAGTGTTATAAATGATGGCACAACATTTAACCAACATTGCGTCAGTGCATTATGTTGACCGCCTAGAACAAGCATGACATAGAACGCTTCTGCTCACAGCAAAACCAAGTATCTGCTTATTTCACAAGTGTGCAGATACTCTCTATTGAACATGCCGTTACTAACAAGAAGGAGGCAGTGATATCAGCGTAAAGGAAGTATACTTGATTTACAATTTAGCAAATACGACCTTTTGGTAGCGCCATGGCAAGAGGAGCCAGTTAAGAAGCAGTAAATGCCTAGTTTACCAGGGAGCAGATAATGCCTTTTGTCTTTGCACAGGCAGAACAGGTGTAAAGCGGAAGGTAACGACGGACGTTTGTCTTGAAAGTCAAACTAAAAGTTGAAAATAAGTTGTTAATTTTGAACAAACCCAGAATAACACCTGTGATGAATCTTTACAAACGGATTTATAAATATCCGCTCTAATCTGCTCAAGATATTTCTGACTATAAGACTAAATCAATCTTGGGAGAAAAATACTTCTGGAACCAATACAACAGCAGTAACATACAAACTCTTGAAACACAAATGACCGAACAATTTTATTTTACCAGGTTGGTATGTTTTGCACACAATGCATGATAAATTGAAGTAGATACAGTTTATGCAACTTCTTGGCCAATAAAATTGATCATGGTTTTCCTCAACATGAACTTAAAAATGATCCTTGTTGTCTACAACTTCAACTTCGTCCTACGCCAATGACGTCTCTTGGCATTGTATCTGGAAAATAATTAGGTCATTTTTAGAATTCAAAAAAGTCATGTTGAACAAATATCTTAAGGTAAGCATGGTAAGATGAAAATAAACAAGTCTATCTGGAACAGTGCATTCATTCAGCGACTGGGTAGCTTGGGCCTTGGACCATACGATAATTGATCGAAGACTATTAAAATTTAGGCCGATATTCAAGTCAATCTTAATTAGAACGGTTATTTAGTGACTTAATAATTAGGCCAAAAAAAAAAATATATTTATGTTTCCGATTTGTTGTCATTTTAACCAGTGGGTAGGTAGGAATTTATTTTATTTTTTGTCACTTCAACCAATCGATAGGAAAGTTTTTTTTTATTTTACTTCACTTCAATTCCATGCATGTGTTATCTGTAATGATATCATTATATAATGATTTTTTTTTAAGTTTTTGGACGCTTTTTGACCCCCTCACCTTTACGTAAGGTTTTTTAGAGTTACTTTGATTACAGTCGGTAACTCATCCCCTAACCATGTTAACTTTTTTTTTTTTTTTTGAAAATCCAATAAAATAAATTTGGGTCACACATGTTTTGATTTTGAAATCAGAAACAAACTTTTTTAGGCCTTAGGCCACTATGTTTTTTTCTCTGTTTTAGATGAGCACGCACATTAGATTTAGGCCGCGCATTACCAAAAAAAAACATGTGTTTTTTTCTGCCTAGCACGCGCATTAGATTGTTGGCGATTTTTGAAAAAAAAGTTTATTTTGAAAGATAAAAAAAAAAATTTCCAGCTATGTTTTTTTTTGTCGTTCTCATTAACTTTTTTCAAAATAGGTCAAAACTGTTTTATTTCGTCGCCCTCAATAACTTTTCCGCCCTCTCTTACTAGATTTTGGATTTTTTCTGATCTAAAACAGAGAAATTAAAACAAGTGGCCTTCGGCTCATAATTTTTAATACAGTTATGATCGTCTCAGAACAACACCCCATGTACAATTAGAACCGTTCACATGTCTGCTAAAAACACTTATTTTTTGTAGCAGTCTTAACAGTCATGGCAGGGTGTTCATTCATTCGTCAACATCAAGCCAGACTTTCACAATAACGTCAGACCGACCGGGCATGTTCGGTAAAACACCAAGTAGGTCTGACAAAATAATGAACTACCACCAGGACCTACGATCCGTTCTTTTTGGTCAGTTATTATGATCACAAGGTAAGAATCTGTCATCTACCACCTACTGTCTGGTGAAATTCTTGGGTGTAATAAAAGTTTACACTGTTCAGTTTACACTGTTCAGCGAAATTTTGAGCTCATTGGGAAAACTTGCAAGCGACCCCCAGAACTGGTAATTAGCAACATCCAGAACAAATTTGAGTAGGATGCATGAAAAACTATCACAAGGTAAAATTAACAACCTAAAATATGATAAATTGTCCAAATGGCCAATTAATTTTTTTCAGACAATACTGATTATCAACTTTTTCGGAGAATTGGTTATAAAAATAAATTAGGGCAGGATACGTGAAAAAGTTGCCAAGTTATCGTGCCAACTAAGTAAATGTTAAAGCCAATGGAGACATTGACAACGCCAGACTTCAATTGCTATAGCCCACATTTGAATAAAAACTTAAAAAAGGCAGGCTTAAAATGTATTACCTAATTGTGTTGCCAGTTTTCATTCTGACCCACTGTGGAATAGGGCGATTCTGTTTCTGCTTCTTGGCCAGCTTAGTCTTTATTCTGAAGGTCTTGTGTGCTGCCTGTAGACAAACCAAATAAAGTTGAAATATAGAAAACATATTTTTCGAAGAAGCACTATGCAGCTTTTACAATGCACCATATATTAGCAGCAAGCAGTATTGACAAAATAGTAATAAAATATTATAAATAATCAAGAGCACAGTTTCAACTACATGGGATGTATACAAACATAAGGCATTCAATCAGGGCACCCACATAAATTCAGACATGAGTTCCCATTATTTTCCATAACATCAACTGAATGACTGTCAACTCCGGTGGTGCAGCATAAATGATAAAAAAATTTTATTGCTGGACATTGGTCCAGATCGGACTGGCGACACGACCGGAGCTGACAGTCATCTACTGATTCAAGGTTACTGGGGATGAAAGTTAGCTAAGTTTCAGTATCCAGTCAGTCAATTCTCAAGCGATGTTCATGAAATTTTATAAACCCTATAGATTTCCTAGTCATTTGGCAGTGATCCTGTAAATTTTATAAAGATATATTGCAGTGCAAAAGTTAGACTGGTCATTTGACATGTAATAAATGTATATTTATGACGCTCCTCCATAATCATGTATAAACCCATTAACTTCATTTCGGTTTATCCTCAAAATTGCGTTACATGTCAAATAGGCTTACTTTCGAAATGCCAACTAGAATTTCGCCAAATTTTCAGGCTTGTTGTCAAATAACTAGATAATAATGGTTACAAAATTTTGTGACAATTGCTTGAGAATCGACTGAATGGATAACAAAAAAGCAACTATCATTTTGGACCATCCCCCACTGTCAGACAGACAATATACTCGCTGTCAAATTAAATAATATTGTATGATTCTCAGCGATTTATAGAATTGACTGCATCTAAACTGATTTCCTTCAAATTAAAAGGCCATTTTCTATTTATAACCGCCGTCAGATTAACTTCTATCGCATGTTTTTCGACGATTTCTCAGTCAATTCTCAACTGATTTTGATGAAATTTATCAAGGACTATTTTCGACTTCGACTACCGTGAAATTTTCATGGAAAAATATTATCTGGTTCAAAAGTTAGACCATTTGACGTGAAATTACAACGTCCCTCTATAAACCCATTAAACTGGTTAAATTAAAGTTTGTTTTTAGCCCTGAATTTCATTACATGCCAGATGGTCAGATTTTTTAGCTATACAATATTTTCCGAAAATCAAAACAAGATAAAAATTTACAAAAACCCTTTAAGAACTAGGGCAAAAAACAAACGAGGTGCGCGAAAATTTCCCCTCCTGCGCGAAAATACCCTCCACCACCCTAATTAAACTAACTCTAGAATTTTAATAAATGGCAAATGATCGAACTTTTGTCAGCTTTGAAAGATTAAATAGATTTTTCATTATTTTTTTGCGATGTTCTCACCGCGGACTTGTTATTGTAATTGTTAACTCGATAACTGTCTTAAGTTAACTTAACTTAACGTCGTCAGCCTACCGTAGCCGTTGGAATTTTAATAGAAATGGCTTTGCAAAATTTAAAGGCAAACAGCTCAAAATTGTTTGTTTGAAATGACAATTGACGGTGATATCGCCGAAAATCATGCAATCCTTGTTGATCATTTTTAATTTGACGGCGAGTCTCAGGCTCGAGCTACAGCATTGGCTCGGGCAACAATAATCTGCAAATATCACATTTCCTAGGATACATCCGAAAACTACACATATATTAGATTAAAGATAATTAAATCTATATCAGATTTTAGTGGAACATAATTTGTTAAATAGACAAATAAATGCCGAAAAAACATATTTTTTACCATCTCGCTGGTCAGATTTTCACCCAACTCAGATTCAACACGGGAAAGGAAGTGCTCTTCAAAACTTCGGCACTATCTATGACCATGGCATGATTATTCGTCATTGAATAAAGTCGGTTTGAACAAGAATAGCTCAGGAGCAAGCGTCGGATTATATTTTGACTATACTAGTCGCCAGCCAGTACAGCCTATCGTTTTAATCCATGGCATCTCTTCGTTACAAACAAATACCTTGCAGAAATCACCGTAGCCTTAAAATGTCACCAGAGAGGCTGACATCAATTTCTATTCCTTAAAATTGCAAAAAACAACATTTCAAAATGGCGCATAAAAACGTTGTTTTTACTATTGCATAATATTGTTGATTCTCCATATTTTGGGACTTCAAGGACGAGAAAGACGTTAATATATAAAGATTTTTAATAAATTATTCTAAAATAGTTAAGAATATGCATACCGGTACTTAAAGTAATTTAACTAATTTATTTCGGTGTAGTTTTAGTAATCCGGGAGTAGGCCTACAAATTTGAAAATTTGCTTTCGTTCAACACTAAAATCACCAAGTTTGACTATAGATCTAGGATGATAGTATGGACCTTCTAGTTCTAGTACAACCCCAGGTAGTGTGTACAATCAAATTGTGGTATTGAAAAATATTTGTAGGTAATTTTTATGTAGGGGGTATATTGTATAGCACTGCACAAAGCATTGGAGCATGAGTAGGGGAGAGTGGGGCACCTAGGCCATAGGGGCACATAAAACCACTTGACTTTTCTCTGGTCGTTTACGTCACAATCCCCAAATATCCCGTCAATATGACCAAATGGTGGTGTGTGTACGAACCAAAAATTAAAGGGCACATTTAAACACCTCATAAAATTTTCTGCTATTTTTAAAAATGATCTACAAGAAATTGAATTTGACAGAGTGATTTTAATTTCTTCTAATCCTTATTCAAACGTAGTATTAAATAACAATTTTCGTTTCACAGAAACCCTTTCAAGGCAAATTTTGAATAAGAACTATTATTTCACATTTGTTTTGGCAAGAGATAAATTGGTAGCCATTTTAGTTTGAGGAATTTTAATGGGGCACGTTGAACCATGAAAAGTGGGGCACGTTGAGCCATAGTTTAATATACAATTTAGGAGTGGGGCACCTTGAACATAGGGGCACGTTGAGCCACTTGATTTTTCAATAAAAGTCGGGTGTTGTACAAACACAAATCATATATAACTAGGCCATCCAATATGGAGAAGGTGCTGCTTATGTGTCATTTCAAAACCGTTATTTTAATTTTTTATCGTGGTTCAAGGTACGCCGACTCATTGTTCAAGGTGCCCCGTAGGTGGGGCAGATTGAGCCTCTGGGAAAAAATAATTGAAAAGTGATTTTTATCTACAGTGAGAGATTAAGTTCAAATTATTTTATGCCAGGAGTTTACCTTTTTTCTACAGCTGTCATTTGCCATACAAAAAAAAATTCAGTTTCATTCTGACTTGAGAGGGGGGTGAAAAAAGAAAAAGTGGTTCAAGGTGCCCCACTCAATCTCTTCTACATAATTGGGCGATATCTTTGTGAATATTGTATCAACTTTTAAAAGTTTGGTACCAAAGCGTAAGGTTTTTAATTTGTTTATATTAATGCAGAAAAGCATTATAATAATTAATAAGTCGTGAAGGTTAATGAAGATGAGAACTTTATGAAACAGTGATATTGGCCAATAGTGGCACATTTTGGCATTATACTAACTATCCAACTTTAATAGTGTCATATGTTTTGCAGTAAGATAACCCCACTTTTGACTTGACAAAAGTATACTTTCTAAAACGTACAGTCAAATTTTAGTATGAACATTTATTGTAGTCCTACCGGTAGAGCTTTTTACATCTGAGTTTTTTAATTACATGGTATAATTTGAACCATGGAATATGAGTTACAAAATTGGCAAAACGTTTGTCAGCATTCATTCAAATGTAAATATTCTGCTACCAAAACGTAAATCGTTTAATGAAAACAGTAATAATTACTGGGTTATAAACATCAAAAAAGGTCAAAACAGCATACGACGTGTTATTTGTTAGTTTTTCTTGTACACCATGGGCCAGAAATATAAAACTCTCCCCCCCCTAGGGAGTTTCGTAGACAGTATTTTTTAGAAGAGTGATATGTCCTGAGCACAAATCAGGTTGTTTACATTTTTTTAATTCTTGGAAACGGGTACTGGAGGCCTTCAAAGAAGGTAGCCGTGCAACCGAATTTAAGGCGTTTCGCGACAAATATGACAACGGGTAACTGCAGACAAGTTTGTATTTTACCATCATAGCCGACACTTTTAATGACTTTTGTGCTGAAAGTTTATTAAAAACTAGAAAAGATAAAACATCTTTTATATATATGTATGTAAATATTAAAAAATTGTAATAATTATAACAAATGAAACAAAGTTTACCATAGATTAACAATGTCAAAAAAATATTCTGCATAGGCCACTATAAAACTATCCTTGGTCCAGCTGATTTTTTTCTCAAATTTGATTTTCTTGTAAGTTAGTATAGTCGACACAGATTATCAATTGTTTGTATGCTCTCAATTATTAAATAAATTTGTTTAGAACTCGTCATTAAATACACCTACACGTGTACTGTGAGTAATGGTTAATTATAGTGAAACATAACATTGACTGTCTTCATAGTAACCATATCACATAACATATCAAAACAACCAGAATAAAGCAAGGAAACCAGCTGTGATACTCTAATTAGCAACATCTGTAATAGTTGACGACGCGTTCAATATTTACTAACTGCTAATATATCTATACATATGTATTCTATGAGTGGCTGTCCACGTGTCTCCTCTTGGTACCTCCTGATTGAATTTGTATTATTATCATTCACTATTTTGTTTTTTTAACATTACATATTTATTTAGTTAAACTTAATAATCTTTCTATGTTTTTTCTGTGACAAATGCTTCAGAGTAATCATATGTGCATGTACGTTTGGAGTGGCACAGTGAGCAAAAATATGTGACAGAGGTCTAGAAAATTTGAATTTAAGGTCTTTGTTCTTTACCAATACACATGACCACAATACCACAGGCACGTCAAGATGCACGACTACCTTATAGTATATACCGTTCTAAAAAAAAAAATAATTGTTTCTTCTGTTATTGCTGTGCTTGTCTCTGTTTGATTGTGCGCCTATAATGTTGTCATTTTCTGCCTAGTGCCAGGTCATATGAAAATACATGAAAACTCGTGCATTCAATGACAAACTATAAAAAGTGAGAGTACGTACTAGTGGATCCTGTATGATGATATACATTTATTCCAAGTCAAATGCATGAATAATTGTATGAAACGTGTATGAAACATGTAGCCCCCTGATATAATTGTGTAGCTACTAATAATTGCAAAATTATCTAACTGAAAAGAAAATTGATCTGTATATACATATCAGGGCTGTCAGAAATGCATAATACGTGTATTATGCATTTTTCAGTGCTGTGCAGCATTGTTTATCTGCTACTATATTTTAGAAATATACCAGATATACCGGATTATATGATTTCACTTTTATTAATTTTCATGCGACACAGGAACGTACATAAGATTTCCTATGAAGTCGAATATGCCAGCATAGACCAGTGTAAGGATAATACGGATTGCACCTGAGTAGACAAGTAACAAACTTGCAAAATAAAGTGGTGGACTTCAGTTGCAGCTAGTAGATTATCATGTTTATTTGTTCTAAGTTTTGAAACTGATGCTACTAATGGAACACTATATATCATATCTGTTTATTTTCTACGTAGGGTATCTCAATGTGTGTGATATGTGATCTGGTATAAGATTACGGGTGGTTCGCCATGTGAAGTAAACAAGTAGCTGTATTTTTACAGGCTGTAATTTTGTGATCCATTTCTGGAGTTAAAGGGAATGTTTTAGCTGTAAATTTAACATCGTATCTTCCCTTATATTTCAAATCAGTTCAGCATTGTGGCTTGATATTCCCTATCGTAATGCTATCTAGAATATTTTTTGCGAAAAGGTAAAGAACAATCAGTTATAAGTGAGTTTCACACAACATTGCCAAGGAAAACCACCTATACAGGAGAAGTTTTGAAACAAAGGTTATGTAGCTAACCCAGAATTAGACAGTTTGTCACGATTGTTCTATAAAACTTTGTTCTCGAATTACTTGCATGTGTATTAATGGCTCCACCACGTTTATATTATGCTGTATGAGCTCCTAAACTTAATCAGTTCGGCAATAGCAGTACACTATTAGTGAAATGATTATTGTGTGGTGCTTCAAACTGTTTAGTCCCCGCCAAAAATGGCGCTCATTCATTCAGGCAAACGTGAGCCGAACAGACGTCGAACACATCTTATGCTAGTAAACGATGATTTACATCACTTTTCTGTAATGGTGATGCATTCATTAAAAACAGAACAAATCAATGATGAAATGAATGGCGACGTGAGAGTGGGGTGATAGTGCATGGTGGGTTATTAAATGTGTTTCCCTTCACTCGCCTGATAAGGACTTCTGGGATTTAACCTAGATGGCCATGCAGAGACTTGGGCTTCACAATTTTATGCCTCTATTGCTTGTAGTCTAAGGCCTTGCCATGACCATATCAGTGTCTGAGCACTGATGCAAGAGCTGTATTAGCTCTGCTGCTGAACGGAGGGATCAGGGTGCACCACTGGCAAACCGCCAGACTGGTGGAGGTGGATTCTGTATAATTCCGTACAACATGCCACAGATGTAATAACTCCCTTATCACCTGCAGGTGGAGACAAAAAGTACTACCTCACAACAGTCCCGGTACCCCGACACTATTGTAGGAAAACAAACAAAACAATATAATTATGGCGCTAAGAATCTTGTTCTGTACTTTGGTGCCGGGCGCAGGAGGGCCGGAGCCCATGCGGCCTTGGTACTTTTCCCACACTTCAGATATTACGCTCAGCGACTGCGGACGTGCCGTAGGTCGCTCTCTCTGAGTCAAGAAGGACGTGTCGCGCGCGGGGTTGTACGTTGTAGTTGCCAGCTGTCTAGACGAATAAACATGACAAGTGGAGGAAGAGTTTTGTGATTTACTTAGAACCGTCGATTCGACGGGGAGAGGAAGTTTATGTTATAATGGAGAATGTTGGGCAGTTTCTCTCGTTCACCCTTACAAGCCCATACTAGAGACCCTAACGGTCACTCACAGGTATCTCCGGCGCGAGGGACTCCCCCATCTTCCCATAGATTTGCCTAAATAGGGCCTCCAGAAAAAACAGGTTGTGTCTAAAATTAAATTATCGTAGGCCCCTATAGTTAATATTTTTAAGCCAATTTTTCACCCTCAGAGTTTTATATCAAAATTTTAATGAAATAGTCTCCAGCGAAATGTAGCATAAATATTTAGCCAGAAAATTGACTATAAAATCCTGAATCAAATTCAACTCTTTGCTACCACAATGTATTTTTTAATGAGGAATTTATAAAGGAAATAACTATTTGATTATAAAGGTCAGTCAAAGTTAAAACCACATGCCACAGCGATCTAAACAGGTTGGTTGCTTCATCACATTATTTTATATTGGCACAATTTCACCAGAATCATAGTTTTAAAGTGGTTTAAATTGATGGGATGAAAAATAGATCTTTTAGAACAATCGTATATAGCCTGTATAGTTAAATCAATTGATAAATAATGTTTTATACCTGGTTTGTTTCTTCTGCTGGATATAAAATTGCATAGTCTGAATAGTAGGCCTACAGTGTAATGACATCATTGGCAATATATTTGCCAAGACGCAATAACATGTAAGTATGTATTTATTAAAACATCTAGTTTATAATGCGAAATATCAGAAGAAGAAAAACATGTGTTTTTTCATCATACTAATTTTACATCGACATTTATAATTTCATAAAAAACAACGTTAACCAAGTTTAACTAGATGGAATAAAAACATAGATGTTTCAGAACAATCTCACGTAGCCTATATAATTGAATCGAGGGATAAATACTGTTTTTTAATCCGTCTTTTTACTTCTGGTATAATGCAAAATTACATACTCTTAATCGTGTGAGTGTGATGACTTCGCTGGCAATATATGTATCAAGACTCAATAAAATTTCAAAAATATTTTTTTGGTATCAAGACATACAGTTTATAATGGACAATATCGGAAGAGATAAATTATACGTATACCAACTGCCCAATTACAAAGTGTCAGTACAGGTCATCTGATAAATTGTCCGTCTGTAGAGATTGACCAAAAAAAATTGAGAAAGGGAGATATTTCGTTGCAGTCAGCCAACCATCAAACGTTATTATGTCAACATGGTGTAAATCGTTGTTACAAGCAATATATATCCAGATATGTCATATGGGTATATTTTTTTCTGGGGGTACGATTGTTGGAAATATGTGTCCCTGGTGTTTAGACACACAACAGAGTCACTCAGTCAAGTAATATTTGACATTTGAATGGTTTTAATTGTAGTGATCAATCAATCAATCAATACAACTTCTATAGCGCCTACATCCTCAGCGAACTGAGCTCAGAGGCGCACAAATCCTTAGCGTGATCACATGTCATAATCGAGGCCAAAGTATGGTTCGTCAACAGGGAGCCGGGCTGCTGAGGAGCTAGGGTGGGAATGCCAGATCAAATAGGTGAGATTTAAGTAATTTCCCAAATGTTAAAATTGTTTCGGCATTACGTATTGACACAGGCAGGGCGCTCCATAAGGCTGGGCCAGATATAGAGAAAGCTCTTGACTCTGTCTTAGTTTTTATACGAGGAACAACAAATCTATTTGAATTTGTGGAGCATAGATATTTTGAGCATTTCGGATAAACAAGTTAGTCAGCCAGATATGCAGATTGGTTGTTTTTCAGGGTTTGGAAAGTTATTGTGCATATTTTAAAATGAATGCGAAACTTGACAGGAAGCCAAAGTAATCGTTTTAGAATAGGAGTGGAACGACTAAAACGTGGGGCCTTGGTTACCACTTTTGCGAGGCAGTTCTGAACACGTTGTAATTTAGCGATATCCTTTTCTGGTATATTGTAAAAAAAAGTGACTTACAATAATCTAACTTGCTACTGACCAGTGCCACTGCAATTTGCTAGGCAAGATCTAAGGACAGACTATTTTGTAAAACAAACAATGATAAGTTGGGTAGATAAATTCTTTATTAATGAAAGTGTAACGAACTTAATAATAATAATAATCCAATGAATAATTTATTCCCCATGTCATTCCTATATCAATTTATGCTCATTGGATTATTATGACAGGCTACACAAAAGCCATAACATTGATCATAAAATCAGAGTATGTGGTTACTCAATTTCTAAAATATACATAAAGTCAACAATGACTTGTGAGTAAACAGATTCCCTTAATTAGCAACATTATAATCTATAACTATTTGAAACATATTAACTATTTGAAACATAAAATAACCTTATCATGTTATTTAATAATCAATGTGAAATTAAGTCTACATTTCTATATATCAGGTACACAATTTGTATTTAAAATGGAGTGCCACACGTGGGAGCGCCAAAAGGCCTGGTGCTGTTCGTTCTAAAAGCACCAGGACTGGAAGCCCATAAAACGAAGTCATAAGGACGAGGCGACGAAAATTAAAGATTTGTGAACCTGCCAGTATGCACTAAGCAAGGATGAAGTGAATATGTAGCACGCACTTGATGGATTTGCCAGCACCATTTAAAATAAATGGTGCCAGCACCATTTTTCTCACACAATACTTAATATACATGTTGTACGTTTTTGCCCAGCTGTATACACATACAGCGCCAGTAGGTTTCGAGTTTGGTATGTGCACCAGTTGTATGATATATAGTGATGTTCTCAAGCATAACAATGTCCACATTTTACTGTGCATGTCTCTTGAAGAAATATCATGTTTTGACATGTTGTGGTCCTGCCGGTATGCACTGAGCAGGAAGGAATATTATTCTCTGAATGTTTCAAGAGGGCAAGTAAAAGTTTTTGGGTCTTATGTACTTTAAAAAGGCTGTGCTTTTCCATCGAAGGTAGTCCTAATAATTCCAGACAATCTTTAAGGGAACTACTACAAATTCTGTACGCATAAGTGTTTGATTTGATGAATAGAGGTCCACTTCTACTACTGCGTGGTGTAATGTTTTCTCTTAATGATTTTACTGTGGTTGGTGGTAATTTGAGGAGTGTCGGCTTACAATTGCTATGTTTGTAAGTGTTAAGTGTGATGATTGCTTTTTAGCCTCGATTGGATCAATTTGAATTTTGTGTGTAGTCTTGTTTGAATGTACTACTTCACCAGCTCGCAGTCATGCATGATATAAAAACAAATGAAAGAGCTGGGTACATGGCCTTTTTATACTTGTTGGTGCTGGGAGTGATTGCTTTTAGAATTTTGTTTAATTCTGTTGTAGTGATAGAAAGTAATGGGGGTCTTGTGTTTTGTTTAACCCTTGATACACTTTTCAAAGCAATGAAGAAACTAGTGTTGTCTACAGAACCTTGTATTTTATGCATGAATAAATAGTGTGTATGGAGTTTCTAACAGTGTTGTGTTGTTTGTTATTTGAGTATAAATGAGCTACAAACAATACAACAAATTTTGTTGGAATTGGAAAACGTACGGTTTCTTGCCATTCATGAATAATGAAATGTTCAAAGCTTTTCCAGTGATGTTGGTATATTGTGCTTGATGACTGTTGCATTGAAGACTAGAACAATACCTTCAAGGTAGCATGTAATTTTGTGGAAGTAGGGCTAGTGGGATATGAGTAGGAACCTGCCTCAACTGCCTCATTATCACAATGAAACCTAATTCTACAGTTTTTCAGTTTGTTTCCAAACATGAATAGTAAAACATATATGCCCATTGGGATATGTTTCCAAAATTGTTATATTGAGATTTTGCTTATCAATGGGCCATTGACATTGTATCAAGTATGATCCATAGGTAGCCCCAAAACCTATCGTTTATGCATAGGCTAGCATGTGCAAGTAATTATTGTTTCTTAAAGGTTGAGTAATTATTGTTTTCAAATTATATAATAAAAAGAAATCAAGCCATGTCTGAAGGTCTTGTTTTACTTCCTGATTTAAAACGGACAAACAGTATGATTTTGTTATACAAATGGATAAGTCGTGCATTGTTGTAAGGAAAGCACGTCCTGGTAATACAACTGAATCAGCAAATTGCAATTTGCCATTGATTAATAATAATAATAATAATAATAATAATAATAATAATAATAATAATAATAATAATAATAATAATAATAATAATAATAATAATAATAATAATAATAATAATAATAATAATAATAATAATAATAATAATAATAATAATAATAATAATAATAATAATAATAATAATAATAATAATAATAATAATAATAATAATAATAATAATAATAATAATAATAATAATAATAATAATAATAATAATAATAATAATAATAATAATAATAATAATAATAATAATAATAATAATAATAATAATAATAATAATAATAATAATAATAATAATAATAATAATAATAATAATAATATTCACTTTATTCGTACAAAATACAATTTTTCATACATATATAAATTCTAAAATAGAAAAAAGGGTAGTCAGTTCATGTATTGATTAAACTCTGGTGATATGATTATTTTACGTGGTCGTCTGGTGTATAAGGAGCTCCAAATCGTTTAGTGTAAATGGGTTATAGTCCATAATATGCTCTCTCATGTGTATAGCCTGTCTAATGGCTATACCGGCACACACAGCCTCTTGAGGAGGATTTTGAATGACAGCCAAGACAATGTGTTTTAATGTGCTTGTACATACATTATGTACATCATTATGTACTCCTTATCAGTCCATATTTGCTACAAATGTACGTTAATCTTTTTTCCGGTGTCTGACATGCTACCTTCCATGCATAAACGTGCACATAGTTTACTAGTTCATTATCAGTGCTCATATTGGATTTAATAGACTTGAGGAAACGTATGTGCAATTGATATTCCACAGGCAGATCATCACAAATGATTGGTAATAGATTACAATGGGTTCTGCTACATAGAAAAACTCAGTATATTCGGACGAAAATTCCCACAACTCACATCCGTACATAGGCATGCAAAATGCTTTAAAAAGTTTATATTTGGTACTGCAAAACCAAGCGATATTGAGCATTAACGACATTTACTCTCTTGATAAAATCATTTGTGGCATTATTTATTACATTTTTGTGACATTTTTACATGCGCCAATGACATTTCCAAGGTGTACTACTTGGTTAGTACACATAAATTCTTCATCGTTTATTGTCATTGAAGACGTTTTATAAGTGTCAAACAACATTAGTTTACTCTTCTTAGCATTAAATAACATGCTATATTCACTAGCAAACTTACATGCAACTTTATACATCTCGCTCAATGCATATTTGGTAGGTGCTAATAATACTATATCATCAGCATATGCAAAGCAGCCCATGAACGACGTACCAATAAAACAACCATAGCCAGAATCTGTGATTCTGCATAGTAATTCATCAAGGTAAATGGAACAGGTGAAAGAACTCCCCCTTGCTTGACACCATTTGTCACTCTGAACATCTTGCTGGAGGATTGACCCCACTTAATCTGTGCCTGTTGTTTAGTATACATAACTGCTAATAATATAGCCACGAGTGAACATATTCCTTTCTTGATGACTTCAGCTCCCTTAAAGTTATCTTTGTCTTTCCTGAAGTTTCCTTTATACATTGGCTATATGCTGTTATTTTTTCCTGTGGTAGTAAAGTAGTCGTGGTAATAGAATTTAATTCTGTACCATGAAAAACTATAAATTTACAAGGTCAAAAAGTTGTGTGTTGGGCCGTGGGTATATTGGGCTCACACCAAAGAGCAAGGAATTTTCAAGATATTCAGCACACAGTTCACTATTTCCAGCTATGAAAAGAAAATCAATCACTTTTACTAGATTCTTCACATTGAATTTTTGTTTTCAAGAACCATGCAATGGATGTGAACAAATTCTTAAAAATTTGGCAAGATGAGAAGCAGCCTTGCGAAAGGCACCTGTCAAAATAATACTCATTCTTCCATTTGAAACCAGTGAGGTGATACTGGCTTGGATGTAATGGAATTAGACGAAAAACATCTGCAATATTGCTTTTTGCCAAAAAACTTTGGGTGAACATTCTTGTACATGATTAACGGTTTTTGAAATGTTATAATTAACTGATTTTTTCATAGGTTTATGATAAATTGTGTAGAAGTCTGTATTTAAACTAGACTCTAGATTAATTTTTTTCCAGTACACTTTGGGAATTTCCCTGTGCAGATTCAGAATTTAAAAAGATACCATTGGTCCATCAAAATTTAACATGAAACTATTTTTGAAACAAGAGGCCCAGGGGCCTTGACGTTTGTCAACAGCATTGCAAAAAATCAGCTATAAATGTGTCAGGGAATGTATATCTATACTTTAAGATGCATTATCATGAAAAGATGTATATCCTTTATATTGATCATTGGCATTTATATTATTATTTTTGGTTCCCATAATACATTTTGCTGATTTTGCACACGTTCTGAAGCACTGCACCTATTGAAATATGCTTGACAAAGAATCATTTCACATGACTAAAATGTTAATATTACAAAAGTGCAATTATTACTTCTTCTAGGACTTTTATAATGCCCCAGTTAGCCAGGAATTTTCACGAAATCTTTAATTTTCAATTTTAATTCTTCTGTCTAAAATAGGCCTAACAAAGTTGTAAATTATCAGCTTTTAATGTTTCTTACTCAGCCATGAAATATACAGTAGCCCTAATCCATCATTATCACATGTGGACGTAATGCACTTTTACTGCACCCTCTTACGTAATGCCAATTATGGAAATCACAATACACACAGTAGACCTAAGGATAAAGACCTATGAAGGCTTTCTCAACTCACACGATCTTTGCTGAAATGTTGCTGTAATGTTGTCAGGCCAACGTCGAGTCAGGTGTTAGTTGGCTGTATCAAATGCTATGAAATGAAATAAATGGGGTTCTACACCACATTTGTACACATATAGGCTAAACTGGGTAAGGAGAACCTGAGGATGGTGAGATGAATGAGGTGTCACTGCCCTCCAGACACAGGATTCGAAATTGAGCCCTGTTGGTCTACGGCCGAGCACACTAACTCTCGGTCACGGAGGCTGCCCACAATATTCAATATTTACAATTGAACAGGGAGGAAACATTTTGTTTCTTTTAAACTTAAATGCCAGAGCAGGAGACGAATTCGCGATCTCTGACTTTCCTAGCAGGCACCAGGACCCCCCCCCCCCCCCCCGCCCCTCGGTATTGTTATTACATATATACAAACACATCACCTGTGGATTTAATATTGGTTCACCGTCAGGGGCGCTGCCCAACATTTTTCATATTTTATTCTGCACAGCATATATTAAATGTGCATAATATATATAGGTCATGTCATTGCTATCCCTCACCTGTTATATTTGACAGGTATGTTTTTACTCTGGTTCTGCCATAATAGTGTTCCCCGTTCCACTTTGATTTTCATTAATTGCAAAAATGAAAAATATGTATTTTAAAGTTTTATAATCCACATGCACGGCTGGTCCTCGTCTTCATCATTGACGGTTGGCCAGTAATTGGTAGAAAACAATCAACAAATGGGAACGCGTGAATTCAACTATGATGCTGTGTCATTAAAAAAAACACAATTGGCCCAGCTGCTTTATAGACACTTTATAGCCCTACATATTATTAATTCGAGACATGTTTTTAATATACATATATCCACTTCTAAAGTATGCATACTTTTAGGTGCATCCCAGCAAATACAATACGGCGAACAGTGGATCAACACTCAAAGGATTCGAATTTCAGAAGTTTAGCCAAACCAAATATAGAGCTAACTCTATGGCAAGACACGTGTGATTGTACTCCAGCGGTATTGCCTCATTGTAGTAGTCAACGCGATGCGTA
Source organism: Flabesymbios commensalis (assembly GCA_964017125.1). NCBI lineage: Eukaryota > Metazoa > Annelida > Polychaeta > Terebellida > Flabelligeridae > Flabesymbios > Flabesymbios commensalis. The sequence continues at coordinate 48,858,297 of OZ024914.1, forward strand.
CAAAGCATAATCTCATAATATATTACACTGGCTATATACGCTATACTTTCCACAGAAGCTACATCGACTTAATGTTAGTTTAATGTTGGGCCAGCAGTGCAGACGGTGGACTAGCATTAAAACAGGGATAACTGGATATTTTGTTTATTGTTGTGCCGCCCTCTACATCGTTTACCCAGCATTAAAGGAACATCATTTATTAATAATAATACTATTTGTAAATTTAATTCAAAATAAAGTTATGGCTTTGGTACCATACATTTTATTAACTTCATATTAGATCCCTATTAGCGTGATATTCAGGCCTTTATTACAATGTGATGTTGAATATCAGCTTCCATCGATAGGGTCCATAATACAAGAACATAAATTAGGCCTACTATTTGTGTTTTTAGCACAGACTTAGGTTAAAATCTACGTTCAGTTTAACTTGAATATAGCCCAAACATAGGGACGCAGACGGTCAATATACGGCAATATAAATAGTTAAAATTATATGTATGGCATTGGTACTATTACATATTCAGTGCCCGATTTATAAATTGGAAAAAGGGGGCCAAGGGGCCCATGATATTTTTTCGGAGGGGTGGGGGGGGGGGCATTGGCCTTAGACAATGGGGCATGTGACCCATTATTATTTCAAAAGGGGGGCATTTTCCCAACAACAAATAAAACACTTAAGGGTCATTCATATCACCTCATATTCCATATTCAACGTTCATCAGGTGTTCATGCTGATAGAAATATCAAATATTCATATTGGCGGTTATGCTATTATTAAAACCGGAAGAAGAAAAAATGGTTTAACATTCAGCGTTTGCAAGTAGGCCCAATCGACTTCACGTCACCACACACTCACATGAGTTAATATCACTTGTGTCAATCAATTGCGTCAACAATATCGAGTGTTATTGGAGTCGATCACATAGCTTGAGTGCTACTCATTGTCTTCCTCGGGTGCTGTCGGATCTCTACTTGGGGCAGTGTCATCAACTTCATCTGTTGTTGCCGCCAGGCCTACACATATTCACCTTAAACCGCTAAACGCGACTGTAGTCGCTTTAATCCGTTTAATTAGCCATTTAAACATCAAGATTTGTAAATTGCTTAGTCTTAAATTACAAATTAATCAAATAGGAGTTGTTTTCTCTCACTTAAAGTTGTGGGTCAAGGTAGTGAGACACAACTCCAAGTGTGTGAAAATTTAAATTATTTAATTCAGCGGTTTATGGGTTAATATATTGTTATCATTAGTCACAATGAACAAATTTTCTACAATATTTGCTGTTCAAATTAAACTTGTAGGCCTATTATTATTCGTTATATATTGGTCCATTTTTTTATATTTTTTTTTTGCTTTTGAATTTAATGGCACATATAGTCCATCTACACCACGTTCAAAGTAGAAATTTCCCTTTGAAAATACATTGATAAATGCGGATACAACAGGTGTGGCGAAGTTGTGGCGAGGTTACTTAGCCCCATGTGGCGAGGTTACCAAAGCTGTGGCGAGGTTACTCAGCCTTCTGTGGCGAGGTTACCAAATTTGTGGCGAGATTACCTGTGGCGAGGTTACCTTGTGGCGAGGTTACAGTCAGGTTACAGGTGACAGTACAATATTTTGTTGGAAACCGCAACATTTCAACTACATTTTGGTTTCAGTAGCTCGTTTTCTGCCATACTTCATTTAAATTGTACTGGTAAGCATATAGGCCTATGTTTTAGATCATGGGATGCCGAACCTTGACACTGTTCTAACAACGCTGAATACTAATACTGAAACTAATACAGCGATGCACAGCTCACAATTTGACAGTGTGCGCCGTAATGGGCATTTATTGGCGGCACTACCATGTCAAAAATAAGAAATACAGGAATTTCGTCTCTATATCTAGCCTAACTGGTAAATGCACAGCACAAAAATTAAAAAAAACTTTTGCAGTTCTATTCTATGGACATGTTTACATTATATGGTCATATTAATAAGCCAAAATAGAATCACTGATTTTTTTATTATTTTAGCCTGAGCCAGTCCCTTTAATTCAGCAGGCAGGGCCTTATCTTCAAAAATCCTATGGCCCACTAAAATTAACTTGTTGCGTCAAAAACAAAGATATTGCTCAAAGTGTGGCGCAGCGATAGAATGATGTTGGGCCAGGTTTATTTTTTGTGGGAATCCCACAATTAGGCCTACTCTTTAAAGGTCAGGCACTGGGTATTCTTTACATCTGGCGCCAGAAACACCAGATAACACGATACATTGGCCCAATGCTGATGTAATGCTGGGCCACTGTCTGTGACGCTTGGCCAATATTATTCTAATCAAAACCCTTTACGGTCTAATCACTATATTTAATCATGAACATATATTTTATCTGAACACTTCTTAAAGATGTCAACCGTTTCTCACACACAGCACCCCTATTTCCCCTAAATAGGACACAAACTCAGGCAAAATAAACTTAAAAAATAAAAATGTATAGTTCACCATACTTTGTCCCCTTTTCACCCCTTTTCATGTCAGATGGTCGTAATGAAAGGGTAACTTACCACATGATCGGGTATTGCAATAAATTACATTATTCGGTCATTTTTCACACCAGAAATGTATAAATTATATCAATGTGCAATGCCTTTTACTGCCGAGTCCAAAAATCTAATTTTAATAATACAAAATTTTCAATTTTTGGAGATAAATATCTTAGCCAAGACCTAATTGTTATATTAACATAACACGGTTGTGTCAAGTGAGGCAGAGAGGGGTGAGAGAAGGTGGCTAGCCCTCCCGCGACAGACTGCTGGCATTCATGAACACCTACCCAGCTATCACGAGGCATTGACCCAATGTTGTTTTAATGTTGTGCCGGCGGCGGGCCAGCATTAGAACAACATTGGTGCAATGCCTCGTGTCTGCTGGGTTTCGGTCACAGCTGATCAGCAAACTCGAGTCATTGACACAATGTCAGCCTGATAGTGGCCCACCGTTTACAACACTGGGCCGACATTAGCCCAGCATTGGCATACCTTAAGAAGATAAACGTTCACCCAATGCTAGCTTACTGCTGGCCCATCGTCTACGACCATGGCTCAGCTGTAAAACAGCATTGGGTAAAGGTCTCATTTTTGCAGGGAACACCGGCAACTCAATACCCTGACACAATGCTGGTTCAATGTTGGAAGAGTGTCATAGATGATGGCACAACATTTAACCAACATTGGGTCAGTGCGAGCCAAAAGGAGGCAGTGACATCAGCGGAAAGAAAGTATATACTTCATTTACAAGTGAACAAATACGGCCTTTTGGCAGCGCTATGGCAGGAAGAGACGGGACGCCAGTTAAAAAGCAGTAAATGCCTAGTATACCAGGGAGCAGATATTGCCTTCTGACATTTCACAGACAGAACAGATAGTAACGGAAGTTAACGACAGACGTTTGTGTGGAAAACCAGCTTAAAAGTTTGTCGAGTCGACAAACTAAAAAACGGGTGTGTTGCTAAAAATGTTTGTGTTCACAGAAAGTGTATGTAGAAGATGTGGAAAATCAACTTATTTATTTTACCCAATTTGTTTAAGTTTATTTGGCACTGCTTTCCAAACTGATAAATGTGGGCTATGTTCTTGACATTGTGTTCCGCTGTGAACTGATTCTGTTCAGTAGTACTAGTAAGCATTTCAGCAACACTTTTTCTTTTTGTAGGAGGCGTTTCGGCTAGCTTTGTGGGTTGCCGTTTTTGACGTGCATCAACACTCTGCATCTGTTTGCTCTTCGCCTCCTTGTTCTTGCTGGTCTAGCTTTTTTGGACATGACATAATCTGAAAAGATATGCTTAAAACAGCATTAAAAAGCTCGCAAATAAGCTTATAAACTGCCCTGTTTGTAGTCGGGCAGTAATAAATGAATTATTATTGTAAACTGATATGTATGCATATCAGATATAACCAAATGTATACTTATTGCACGAGAGGAAACAGCATGCCAGGTGATTGAAAATGTAAATTATTATGTTTAGACAGAAGATGAATTATACATAATTGAAAATGACATGTATATATAACATATATACGTATATGTATTAAATTATAGCATGAGAAGAATGCGAAACTTGTTTAGAAAAATGCATTAAAGGCCATTCAGGCTATCATTCATGTGAACGTTGTGTAATTCGAGGTATGTATGTACATGGGCGCATACCTTTGGAATCGGAAACACATATTCCACTTCATACAGAAGATGCATTAATGAATTTTGGTTGTCCACACTTCCTTGCACTGAGTGTTGCGATGTCTATAATGTTGCAATCGGATAACCACACAAGAAATTTCTACTTGGAATATGCCCAGGAGCTTCTACTCTATTTTTTTATGCAGTGCAAGATTATTTTTTGTGACACTTTTACTGTATATAATGTGCACAGCTTAGTTCACCTTCCTGATGATGTTACTTTTTTTAAGTGCTCACTCAATGAATTATCTGCCTTCCCATTTGAAAATTATTTGCAGATTTTGAAAAAAATTGTGCGAAATGCTAAAAACCCTGTTGCACAAGTAGGAAAACGATGTGCAGAATCTGACCGTCTACAGATCAAAGTTCCATCCACGCACTCGGAGGTGACACATGTAGTGGTATCAACCAGGGACAGAGATAGCTGTTTCATGTTGCACACAGAAGATTATGTTTTTGTAAGAGAAATACGGGAAGATTGTAGATTATTATGTGATGTAATAAAGCAGCGCAAAATGGATAATTTCTATGACAATCCTTGAAACTCTAAACTGATTAATATTGTTAACATTACCAACAAAAAGTAAGCGCAAATTGATTGAAAATAATTAATCGAAATGCAAGGCTGTGCATTTGTCATACAAAGAAGGACACGTTATATGTCCTTTCCTTCATTGCAATAAACAATATTAACTGGTTCTAGGGTTTATTCCAGGAATGGGGGGGGGGTCCAGAAGGGAATAGATCTATGGCTACGTGTCAGATGTGGTCATAGTTGTCCTGTGTACAGCTAAATACACTTTTGAGGTTTATTTGCCAACATACCATGGTTACTGGATAAGCTATATGGAGAATACCTGCCACTCTGACAAACAAGGCAACACTTGTTGTCCTGGAACGGTAATCTTTTTGAATGATTTTGATAATTATTTTTATATATATTTAGCTTCAGATTTTAGAATGAATGGCAATTAGGACATATTGTTATCATCATCACTTAAAAAACTAACAAACCTACTTGATAGTTAAATATGACATCTTAACTTTAATAGCATGTCACCTTGTTTATATACACTGCAACGTATCATACGAATTGTTTCCGAACCTGAAGTACACTGCAAGAAAACCGGGAAAATGGTGTCATTGGTGTTTTTTTTTAATTTTAGTGCTTAAAATGGCCTATTTTAACCAAAATGACAGCAAAATATGGAATATATTTTCTTTGCTAACAAGGGGGGATATCCGCCCCCATTGGTGCTGCCCCCCCCCCTTTGTTGCTGACCACCCCTGGCGGAAGCCCTGATGTACATATCCACATAGAATGTATAGAGATGCCTACAGTTTTATGATTCAGTGGCACAGAGAATGTATTATTATCACAAGTTAGGAAGATATGTCTCAGTGCACAATTTTGGACCAGTTTTTTTAGATTGACAGAAGGACTCTGTTGTGTAAAAATAAATCTTTCTTAACTTTAACGAGTCCTGATAGTGAAAAAAACATTAGTTTTTGCTGACAATGTCAGCACATATTCATGATTCTCTGGCGTGAGGACTAGGTCATGGCGGCCAAAATGGCTGATTATCGGCCATTATTTTTGTAATATGCGTAATTTCTGGAAAAACGGACCAGATAGCTAGACCATTACTATAGAACCAAATGTGCAGTTTCAGGTTGGGATATACCATGAAAAATTTCAACTTGATCAAATTCAAAATGGCCGACCTGCGACTACTTCCAAACGACAAATTTTCCTGTTACCGCGATTCACTTAACATTTTTTAGCCCGCCTTTTAATTTTAAATAATAAAGGTGGGCTATTGCAATTGAAATTCGGTGGCGTCGACATTAACATTTACTTGTGGATGCGATAACTGTGTTATGCATGTTACTAGTGACCAGTTCTCGGACAAGTTCAATATCGGCTAAAAAAAATTCAAACTGTCCGATTTATTGCGATTTGTGGCATTTTATATCAATAATTTGACCTTGTGGGCGCTATAACTTGAAAAGTTTTTCATGTATCCTCTTCAAATTTGTTATGCATGTTACTAATTAGCAGTTTTCGTACAAATTCAGTAATGCTGAAAAAAATCAAAATGCCCGATTTATTTAGATTTTTCGCATTTTACGTCAATAATTTGACCCTGTAAAGTTGAAAAGTTTTTCATGTAACTTGAAAAGTTTTTCATGTATCCTTCCTAAATTTGTTATGCATGTTACCAGAGTTCTCGGACAAGTTCAATAATAGCTGAAAAAAAAAATTTAAATACCCGATTTTTTTGCGATTATTCGCATTTTACGTCAATAATTTGACATTGTGGGTGCGATAACATGAAAAAAATTTCATGTATTCTTCCCAAATTTGTTATGCATGTTACTAGTGACCAGTTCTCGGACAAATTCAATAATGGCTGAAAAATATCACTATGGCAGATTTATTGCGATTTTTTGCATTTTAAGTCAATAATTTGACCATGTTGGCACGATAACATGAAAAGTTTTTCATTTATCCCGCCCAAATTTGTTATGCATGTTACTAATAAGCAGTTCTCGGACAAGTTCAATAACATCTTTGTATATATAGTTGTGGAATATACATATAAATAGAAGCAATGACATTTCTTACAATGCTATCGTGACAGTGTTAAATGTCTAAATTCGTTCAGGTCTTATAAGTGCATTGATATAATTATGAACAATAATATTCATTTATGACTACCCACCATCATGGCAAGGTGCAGGAAAAAATGGGTAATGGGGAAATGAAAGTTGCAGGTTAGTTGAAATTACCTGCTCTGATTTTTTATTGTCAAATAAAGCAGGTATTGATATAGGCTGTAACGTTAGCATGGCACAATACTCAAAACATAATATTAGGTGTGCAATTAAATATTAAAACACTATGATGCTGTGCATAATAATATGCATGGTCTATTCACACAATTCACTGAACATAAGCTGCATTTGTATATGAGCCACAGCAGTCATAAAAATGTGCTGATGAGTTTGAACACCTTTGTTGTTTTTGTGACAATATACAATGACACATATTAGTGTATTGTGACATTCTCTTTGAACATTCATATATGTTAACATGACAATTTGTGTGACACTGGCACTGTCTACATGACGTCCAGTGTTAATTATAGGGTAAGTGAGATCCCTCTTTTCATCCCTCAAAAATAAGGTGTCCAAATGTGAAATCCAAAAATTTGTGTTTAGTCCAATTGTGTGTACATATCCAGTATTACATCAGTGGCTGGAAAATGTTCTTTAACAATTAACATAATGCTTTGGGAAGTGTCATTGGCATCTGTCACGTTAGCACTTGATTTTTATTCTAAACAGCAAAAATAAAATCCTGTAGCCTTTGTACAATGCAACAATCTGAAACCAGCCAGTCAAGTAAATATTTCCAGCTGTGTGCATATAAATTCTGGGCAAGCTAGGATGCGACTTCTATTAGCCCTGTTGCTAACGTGACACTAGCAACATGTCAAAATAAACGTCACGTTAGCATAACTTAAATGCAACGAAAAACACACTTAGCTTTAGAATATACACTTGTTTAATCAGAAATATATTCTTGTGTCTTTTAATATTCACTTGAAGCTGCTTCGTTGTCCCTACATTTTTTATTTTTTTATCATATTTCTTCATTAGTATAATATTTTGTATCATTGACATTCATCAGATATCAAGTGTCTTGACTTCTGTCACGTTAGATGTTGCTGTTTATTGCAAACCATCAAAAAAAAGTTATTTTAGCCATTCTACAATGCAATAATCTAAAACCAACAATACAAACACTTATTTCTGAGTGGGTGCAGACATCAACAAAAACGTCACGTCAGCAGACGTTAAATTCAACAAAAATGATAGGGGAGGCTTAGAACTTAGAACTTAGAATGAATACTCCAGCAGCCCTCCATTGTGGAGTATCAGGCTGGAGGGGGAAAAAGAGGCTGGCAGATCTAGTTGACCAGCTGACTCTTGAATGCTGCCACAGTTTTTGATTCTTTGGCAGCTGCCGGAAGAGAATTCCAATCCGGGATAGTTCGATGCCAAAAAGAATTTTGTCCTAGTGTGGTGTTAGCTCTGATGTGTTTATAGGCCTGATTGTGCCCACCACGTGTTCTTCTATCTGCTGGGATTAAACGGTCATTGATAGGAATTTCGACTTACTCATTTAAAATTTTGAACATACATAAAAGTCTAGAATTTTTTCGTCTTGTTTTCAAATCAGTCCAGCCCAGGTTCTGAATGAGAGATGTCACACTGGCTGTTTGTCTATAATTTTGGGTGACAAATCTTGCTTCTGCTCTTTGAATTGTTTCTAATTTATTAATGTCTTTTTGTCTAAAGGGGTCCCAAACTGCTGAAGAATATTCTAAGGATGATCTGACCAGGGAGAAATAGGCAGTCTCCCTTAATTTAGGGGACATGCCTTCAGGTTCCCCCGAAGGAAGCCCATGGTGGAATTCGCTTTACTAGTAATTTTGTTAATGTGGGCCTCCCATTCCAGAGTCTCGCTAAGGCAAACACCAAGATAGGGTGTTGATGAAACATTTTCTAATGTTTCACCTTTCAGGGTGTACTGGAATTCCAGGTTTTTGGATTTTGGCCTGGACACCCTCAGGACCGAGCATTTCGAGGGGTTGAAGCACATCCCCCATCGATCTGCCCAGTCCTGTAACGCAGATAGGTCTCTTTGCAGTTTCTCCTGATCTGCCTGACATTTTATCGGGCGATACAGGAGACAGTCATCTGCAAAGAGACGAACCTGTGACGAGACCGTTGAAGGGAGTTCATTAATGTAGGTCAGAAAAAGTAGGGGTCCGAGAACAGTACCCTGAGGCACACCGGACTTTACACGGGCTGATTCTGAAGAGCTGCCATCAACTACTACTTTTTGGGTTATATTGGTCTGGAAATTTTGAATCCGATTAAGAGTTGTTCCCCGAATTCCGTAGTGGTCGAGTTTGTGTAAAAGGCGTTGGTGGGGGACAACGTCGAAGGCCTTACTAAAATCTAAGACAACAACATTTGTTTGTGTCTTGCCTTCAAAATTTTGAATTTTTTTTGGCATCAGGTCTAAAGATTTCACAAGTTCTTCTGAAGTACTAATTTTGGAGTCAGGAGGTCTATAAAAACAACCGAGGGTTAATGATTTTGATGCCGATATCTGAACTTTAGCCCATAAAATTTCGCAGTTAGTTTGTAAATCAGGGAGGAGGGTCATGTCATAATGTTTTTTGACAGCAATAGAGACTCCTCCTCCACGGGCTTTTGAATTTCGATCGCTACGTAAAACTTGGTATTCAGGAGGGAAAATTTCGCTGGTAGTAGTATCCTCGACAAGCCAAGATTCAGTGCCGAGGATGCAATCAGGTTGGTAATAATTTAGAGATGCCAAAAAATTTGCTACTTTCCCCTTTAGGCTTCTACAATTTATCAATAAAGTACGCCAGTTTCTTTGACGTTTTTTAGTTAGTTGTGGAATACGCTAGGAAGGTGAAAGATCCCATGTCGACGCAATCTTTGTGAAACCACATATCACAACTATCACAGCAAATTCCACGCTGCTCCCATGTAACCGGGTCTTCACAATAGCCACATGGGAAGATTGATGACAAATTTAGGCTTCCTGACATGGGGGGACCTGGATTTAGTTCAACCTGGCCAGAAAGTAAACTTAAAAATAAGGCTGAACCAAAATCTAATTTGGGTGGGCTAGGCTGACTTGACACAAGACTAGGACATAGCCTGAAAATCGGTTTTACCCCAAGAAAAATTCGAGAATTTAGAAAAACATGAACATGTATTGCCGGCGGGCCGAAATAAAATGCCGGTGAGGTAAAAAGTATATCATGTTCCCTGTACAGGGTGTAATCATGAAAGGGGATTTTGTGAGGGTAATTCACACCTCTAACGCCCTCTGACTCAATTCGAGTGAGGACTAAACTGGCTGCTAAAACAACCAGAAAGTGCTTGATGACAGCGAAGCATCGCAGATTGTTTTGAAAGGCAGTGCTTTTGAAAGTGAGCCGCCATTTTGATTTAGGATGTCATGTGACAGTGTACAGGTAAATGAGCTAGTGAAAACGTCTCAATGAAGACCAAAAAAAAAGACCGAAGCACCATGGAAATCGGGGGACCATGAACATCTGTCTTTTTGGCAAAGTATATTGTCCAATTTTGACAACGGAGTCCTCTAGGGAATGCTTTTGAACTGCTATTTTTAAGCAGAAAAATTGGCGGTGATACATCAAATCATGTGTAAGCTATCGCAAAATATGTGTTTTTGATGGTTAAAAGTAAATTATTGGGATGTATACACGAATTGCGTTAATACATTAAGCACTTATTGGAATTAAGTTAAAACAAGAATGGCATAGTAACTAGTCAATATTGTGCTTTTTCAAGAACCATGGGTGATAATGGAAGATTCTACCTAAAGCTAGTTAAAGTACACTTATAACAATCGTCATGCTGGGGCACCATGGACGGGGTATAATGGACATTATTGGCCTCAATTCCCATGGTGCCGCGTCCTCAAATAATATATATTTTTTAAATTTCACTATCCTTAAATGAAGATTTCTACAATTAAATATTACTTTTTTATTATTTTTCTTTTCACTATTAAAATGTGTTGATCTACACAAGAAGTCCCTCCAACATGCCTGTAGACATGTCCATTGTAGGCCTACCCCACCCACATGTTCATGTCCATAGCTCGGGGCACCATGGACATTTGCCGGATTTTTTTAAAATTGATTTTTAAGTAACATCCAACATGAATAGGCCTACTGGTACCGGTATTGTATTCCAGTCAAACATTAGGATAGTCCAGCGTTACCTATTGTCGATAATACGCTAATGTGCTACAAATATATTTGAAGCTAATCCAAAATGAAAAATAGGTGTCCATGGTGCCCCGCTCTCCCCTACTTGGCATTAGGCAACCTCCTTGTCTGATCACAAATACAATATACAGTATTTTATTTTCAATTTGAATATTGTTTATGGTTGATTCATCATTGATAATTCTTTCAGCAGATTTTATAGTAGGCCATGCTAGGCCTAATTCTAATAAATCATCTATATTTTTTTTCACAAAAAATCACTTTTTTGTTCTATTAATTTAATAAACTATCTCATTGACAAAAGTATCTGAAAACTAACATAGTAGGCCCCTACTGCTGAAATGAGTAGGCCTACATTTTGACAACATTTTGATCATATTTACAAAAAATTATAATCGGAAAGTCAATGTGGCACTTTATCGTGTTTGGTGTCATATATACGTGTTTGGTTTCACATGGCGAGCTGCATAATTATACAGACTTATTCGGACCGGCCGGAGGCCTGTACTATTAAGTTTGTTTTGCCCGAGTTTGTGTCCTATTTAGGGGAAAGAGGGGTGCTGCGTGTGGTAAACGGTTGATATTTCTGTACACCAGTCCTTATGAACATGTGCAATATAACGTTTAAGGACATTTAGTATTCTTGCCCATAAGGAAAACAAATACAGTTATGTTTACGAAATATCAAGCCGGGCCTCGAAGTTCGGGAACTCCTTTTCTAGTATAGAAAATAGTTGCATTAGGGTGCGACAAAACCCCATAATAACCCGGAATAACCCATAATAATCCAAAATAACCTAGAATAACCTATAATAACCCCATAATAACCTCCCAGCAAACATGTGCTTAAATGGCCCAATAATGGTAATTACTGGCGAATAGTGGCAGTACTGGCATACAGGTATTGTTGAGGTATGCCAAAACTGGCCCAGTTTCGGCTTTCTTGGCCTGATTCAGGTTAGACTGACAAAATAACGGCACAATAACGGCATATGATTACATTGTTACTCACTTGGGGGAGCTTCCGGCGTTGTGGGCCAGTATTGGCCAGTATTCCGGCCCAGTGCTGGCATTTTAGTATAGATCTTTTCCCTAGGTGGGTCCTTTCTTGGCGGTTAAAACAAGTGTAGGCTACATTTTTCTGAATTGTCATCATTTATTATTCTTTTCGATTTAAAATGGACTTAGATTGTTATATTAAAGTACAAATTTACCCAAATATGAAATGTAGCACATGTGTATATAATTTTTCTGATTCATGATGGTATAATTGAAGAATGAATCAAATATTTTGTTAAGGCTTGTCGCCGCCGTGAGCGATAATAGGAGGAATTGGAGAGTGTCTTACAAGTACTGGCAGTAGGCCTAGGTTGCCGTTATCAGTTGTTATTCATAGGCCTATATTTGAATTGCTTTGTATCCTAATTAGGCATTCGCTAAGAATTCACCCCTCTGTCCCGCTTGCCTGTACTAGTCACTGCTGGGGTTAAATTAGGCATCTTTTTAAATAGTCTAGCCTAAGCACTATATTTATTGTAATTATAAAAATTGTTTATCAAAATGGTGCGAGCCTACTTGTAGGTGATAAAAAATGTTCAATCAGAAGCGGGGCTTACTGGCCTTGCACATTATAAAAATGACTCAATCAGGCCAAAATCGTCAAAAAATCGGTGACTTTACTTTGGCCTCCCTATACGACCATATGATGTAAACACGTCCACAGACTAAAGCTGCAAAAGCTCCCCAACCTCTGTTAGGCAAGATATAGACGAAATCCCCGAATTTCTTATTTTGGACATGCATGTCCGAAATAAGAGATCCGGAACCTCGTCTTTATATCTAGCCCAACCGGCAAATGTGCAGCACAAAAATTAAAAAACTTTTGCAGCCCAAGCCCATGGACACGTTTACATCACATGGTCATACTGAGAAGCCAAAACAAAATCACTGATTTTTTGACGATCTTAGCCTGATTGAGTCGCTTTAAGTCGAGGAAGACCGTAGATTGTAAAAATATACTGTAGATTTCAGATCCGAATAAATTCGGCGTTGACGTTTTTTGTAAGCCAAATATATTGTTTTATTAAATTTACTGTGCAATTAAACCTTAATTGTTGTTTTTGTATCGCAACAACTCCGAGCAAAACACAGGACAATCACCCAAAGCTGTTTCAATGGCGGGCCAGCTTCCAAGACGTTGGTCCAACATTGAAACAGCATTGGATGAATGACACGTGTTTGCTGGGCTATAACTGAATGCATGTTTCCAAAAAGAGATAACACCTATTACTTAGGCATCCTATACAGGGCCATTATTGATCCCTTTCGCAACCATTATACAGCCATTATATAATCGTATCTGGGCCAGTATTGGCACGGTAAATATAACCAAATAGCAGCCTGTATGTATTCCTGATATCTGGGCCAATATGGGGCCTCAACAGGCCCAGACATGGTAACCAGTACTGGGCCATATGTGGCCCTGTGTGCAAACTGTATGGAAACTACCCTAGGCCAAAACGGGGCCGGTTCTGGCATATTGGTTTGACTGTATTGGCCCATTACTGGCACAAAATTCTGCCAATATAGGTCCAATTCTGGCCCGCTATAAAAAATGTTTGTTGGGCTACTATAACCTCATAATAACTTATAATAACCCTGTAATCGTTAAGAAATGGCCTTGGCGAGCCCAAAAAATAGCATAGATCTATGTTTGAGAACAAATTCGCGCTGATGTTAGGTCTTTCAGCAGGCAATCACAAGATGGCGCACATGTCTTCTGGAACTGAAATCAAGGAATAACCCAGAATAACCTTTTAAACAAAATAATAACATCTAATAACCTAATGATACCCCTTTATAATTATTAACAATATAATTTTAGATTATAATAGATAGATAGATATTTATTGACGACGTGAACTCTGTGTAGACTTATGCGTCATTAAAATCAACAGTATTATATAATATACTGCATACTATGATAAAATAGGAAGTGGTGTAAATATATGTACAAGTTTTAAATGATTTAAAATAATTAAAAGAAATATACATGTTAATATTATATACATTATATATCAATTCCCATTAATGATATATTAATCTAGTATTCTACTGATTGTATTTCTTGAGAAGTACTGGAAAATAATATAATCCTACTATTTGGAGAGTGAAATCGAGAATGACGTCCTGTGTCACGTTGAGTTGTTATCTTCGATTGCTTCAATTATTGTATTTTGTAGGTTATTTTGGGTGATACTTTGATTTAAGCTTCAGACGACATTATGCGCCACCTTGTGATAGTCAGGCCACTAATTATCTGTCATAACGTTAGGGGAATTTGTTAATGAAACATCGATTTGTCCCATTATTTGGGTTTTTTAGAGCTATTTCTTGATAACTACGATGTTAATATGAGGTTATTATGGGTTATTCTGGTGTTATTATAGGTTATTATGGGTTATCATGGGTTATTCCGGGTTATTATGGGGTTTTGTCGTACCTGTTGAATTACGTTCCAACTTCCCTCACTCTCCCCTACATCTGCAGGCAAGAAGACAAGAGGTCCGTCTGCAAAAGATAGAGTCTAGATCTACAAAATAACCAAAAATACAAAAAAAAAACAAATTTTATTTTTCTGAAAAAGTTAATAACGTTATGATGTCCAGTTTAAATTGAAGGTAGATCACACAAAATTGCATGTTTATATGCAGTCGTTCAGTGCGGAAATCCGGAAGCTGCTAAAAAATGGCGAACGTTAGAAACATGTAAACAATAAAAATAATCCGATACTTTTCACTGTTTTATTGTCTTCTAATTCGATTTATGGCAATTTAAATGTGTGACGCATAACTGAATACACTTCTACCCCTACAAGGCCTAACTATAGTTTTTTTATAGTCATATTTACATTCATTCATGTTCATTGAAATTGAATCGTCAACCAACCAGGCCAGGCTGGCCCAGCCCCAGCCCAGGCTTTCACGCCAGCCTAACCAGTACTGGCAGTAGTCCAGGAACATTAGTCTGATAATACACTATAGGGTGGAATAAACTCGTAACAAGCTGATTTTTTCAGGATCCACTCAAAAAATAGTCCTGAAAAACATAATAAAAGTCCCCAAGTCTAAAAATCCCAGTTCGGGAAAGTACTAAAATTCAAGATGGCCGCCAAAATTCAGTTTTGAATGATCAAAACTTGGTAAATACATGCATATTTGTATGTGCATGGTCTCATTGGCGGCACAAAGTATGCTAATTAACGTATATTTGTCAGTGTGAATGAAGTAGAGAGTCGAAATATATTTGTTTTTGTTTTAAATAGGGTAAAATTCATGATGGCCACCAAAATGCAGTTTCGAATGAGCAAAACTTGTTTAATACATACACATTTTTATGTGCATGTTCTCAGTCATGGCACAAAGTAGGCCTATGTTAGTTAACGTTTATGTGTCGGTGTGAATGAAGAAGAGATTAATATTATCTTTTTTTTTGTTTTAGGTAGGTTAAAATAGTATGAAATTGTTCAGTTTTGATAGACAAAAATTACAATATTCGATAATTTCTAAATTTATGTTGACCATACAAAAATATTTGTTTCATCAATCAACCGGGTTTGCAGGATCACTGTTGTGCAGAGACAGGTTAAAGGGACTCAATCAGGCTAAAATTTTCAAAAAATCGGTGATTTTATTTTGGCTTCTTAATATGACCATATGATGTAAACATGTCCATAGACTAGAACTGCAAATTTTTTTAATTTTTGTGCCCCGCATTCACCAGTTAGGCTAGATATAGAGACGAAATTCGCGTATTTCTTATTTTGGACATGCATGTCCAAAATAAGAAATCGGGAATTCTTGGGGATTTTTAATATGTTTTTCAGGACTGTATTCTGAGTAGTTCCCGAAAAAATCAGCTTGTTACGAATTTATTCCACCTCAAAACCTAATGTTCCTGGACTACAGGCTAACGTTAGCCTCGGCTAGGCCTAAACAGTACCAGTGGCAGTAGGCCTAGTGCCAGTTGACTACCACTCATCCACTGACACTGGGTCTGTGAGTGTGACACTGGGGCCGTACAGTGACAGTGAGTGAGTGACACTGTGTGACTGTCTGGGGAGACTGTGCCAGTACCAGGGTAGTCCAGCCCTAGGGCTAAGCCCAGGCCAACGAAATTTTCAAAGTTGTGTGAACTCAAAATATGTCTCCCTGGCCCTGGTCACTGGTGGCAATGTTTTTTATTTTGTCTTGATTGGTTGAATAGTTTTTTGGTTATTGTCCATTTTATTATAAAATTTATAGCGTAAAATGGGGGGTGTTTTAAATTATGATAGCATTCAGGATCGAGGCCCTATATCCTCGCTATACATTGAACATCATATAGATTAACGTTAGGCCTAGCAGCCCTGTTAATGTTTGTCACCGAATTTTTTTTAAATTTTATATCATACTAAATTACTATCTTTATATGATCACTATTTCATTATTATTTATCGCCCATTTAAGAAATTTGGCACATGCAATCACCATAATCACAAGATTAGGAGATGAAAAAATTGGTTTAAATTTTGGAAAGGGATTCAAGTTTAAAACAAAGTTACAGTTCATCCTAAAAGGCGAATTTAGCGTTTTTTTAATTTTCTGTTTTTTACACGCCTTTTTTCATGTATTTTAGCGTCAACTTGCCAATATGTGGTCTATTGTCCCATTTATTTTTTATTTGAATATGTAGGCCTACTTTTCATTATATTAAACATTTTTTTAAAAGGCCAAAGTAATTATTATATTTCATTTTATATCGGCACAGTGCTATACATTTTTAATACGGTTTTCTTGTAATATGAAAATATACTTAACTAAGTAGTGATATTACTATAATTTTATAAAATAATAGATTTGTTGGAATTGATTTTGGAATCTGACTTTTTTGAAAATGGATTGAATTTGATTTGAAACTAACCAGGACCCTATCCATAATATGTCTATGGAAAGAAATAAGACACTTTTTTTCATAAGGAACCATCTGCCTTTGCAATAAAGCAAAATATGATGAAACAAAATTTACAACTGTTTGAGTAATCATGGTAATATTATGAGCTTAATGTGGATAGATTATTATTGATTTAAGATTTTTCTTCTTTTTAGCTGTGCATATATAGTCTATCTGAATTACAAATAGATTGGTAAGATGTGGCCTGAAGATGGAGAAACTCCGGAATATGAGTTTGAAATGGTAATTATTCATTTACCAAAAAATATATATCTACATTTAACCCTTTCAGTGTGGGGACCACATCATTACTTAGTATTGTTTCCACATCTCCTCACCTAAACCTATGATGTAAACTACTAATCTACATTAAGATGATCTAGAAATAATGATTCAAATGTCAAATTGTTGTCGTTTCACATACATATTGTTGCATGATATTTTGCACACCTAATATTTATTATTTTTTCTTGTTATTTTTTACTTTTCACATATTATTGACATTTATCACAATTTCATCATTTGGTCAATGAAATGAATCGGGCTTTAGGCCACCTTTAGCCTATATGTGCACACAGGTGGCCTAAAGCTCGATTCATTTCATTTCATTTTTATCATTTGGTCAATTTCATCACTATTGTTTCTAATTTCTTATTTTTCGTTTTTTTATGATTGGTTTATTTGATACCTGTGTTATAGAATCCCTATGACAGTTTTATGAGAAAACACTTACAACACTATGGTTACTACACAGGTGAGCTGCATATCACTTATATTGAACTTTAAATAAACTACAGGTAAAATTATTTCAAATCCTTTTCTAAAATTGTGTATCTCCCAACTGCTAGTTGGTCATTGAGATACTTGTAGCTCATTGTGATTGCGTGATAAATGATGGACCAATATTGACCCAATATTGGGCAATATAGAATTTATAAACACTTGGTCGATATATTGTGTTTTCTGGGTTACTGTTTTCAACTGTGTTAGTGTTAACCCTTCAACCGCCAAATTATTCAATCTGAATTTTCACCCACTTGAAGTTGTGTCTCGCTGACGCGATCGACAACTTCAAGTGAGTGAAAATTCTTCAGATTTGGCAAAATGGAGGTTAACTGTTTTCAAATAATAATGATTGATGTCACATTTTATCTTTGTCACATGTTTAAAAGGTCGTACTTAATCATGTTAATGTGCTAATAAAAAAATGAAAACCCGAATATATGCGACACAGGCGATTTAGAAGTAAGTAAAACTGAGTATTCAGTGATCACAGGTCATTAAATACGAGGTAATTGGCCAGATATATATATGATGTCATCCTGCTGCTCTGCGTCATCTGTACACGGCTGTTTAAACTACCAGTACCCGTACTTGAAAACCGTTTTTAACCCTTAATAAAGCACTACATTATATATTTAATTTTTTACCCACTTGAAGTTGTGAATTGTTACCGTGACCCACAACTTCAAGTGGGTAAAAATTATTTACATTTGTAGAATTTGGATCAAAACATTAAATGGTAATCCAGGAAATTTAAAGCTTATTTTTCATACAAATTTACTTGTTTGTAGGACAAATACAACTGCCAAAAATGGCTGTAGATGCGATCAGCACTGGGTTAATGATTTATTTCCGGTTAAAACACACTATATTTTACTTTCAAAATATTGCAAAAGAGTCCTGGTGTTAATCTGTTTATTACGTCTCCCCCTCTGTAGTTATGTCTCCGCCTCTGTAGTACAGAGAGGGGGACATCTTGGTTTGCTGTTGTCTGTTCTGTGTGTGTCCGCGTCCGCGTCTGTGTGAGCATGCGTGATAAGCGACTTGCAGAGTGCGGCCAGTATAGGCCTATGATATTACAATGAGATTGTATTAAGTATGTTATATCTAACCTATCTATTTTATTAATTTTATTTTTCTGTCATATGTATACATAGACATAAGAAGCTCATTTTATATATTTTTTGTAGGCTGCATAATACCGGTGGACTATTTGTTATATATTAACCTATATTATAATTAGTACAATGTAGGCCAATGTTAAAGGAAAAATTATTTGTTTCTGAAACTTTGTCAAATTGCCTTGGTAAATGGCGGGAGATTGGGGCATCTCCTACTGTTGTTAATTGGTTAGATCAGGGTGTCAGGATACCTTTCAATAATATTCCACCTAAGTTTGAATAAGTTAATCATTAATCATAAGTTTACTGAAGAACATACACAATTTTCGATTGAGATAAGAGATACAAAAGTGGTATATGATGTTTGGTGTGTAAATATTGCTTTTTGGTTTGGCAAGTACATGTAGCCCTTTTTTTTGGTAAATACATAGACCAGTGATTACTCACCTGAGGGCTCTTCAGTTACGGCTTTCGTGCCATGTGGATTATATTTTACTCATGGACAATTCTAAAAACATTACTAGCAGTAAAAATACTGTGTTAAACATATTTAAAAAGTTAGGATGGTTTATAAACTTTAATAAGTCATCGTTGGAAACCGCTGCCTGTAAACTATACATCGGGTTTGAACTGAACACAGCTGGCCAGAACCCTACAATACATGTTCCTTCTGCTCTTTGTCGGAGACTACGTGAAGATATGGGACAAGTGTTAAAAAGCATAGCTGTGTCTTCCAAAATATTGCCCTTTGACAAGATCATCTAACATAGGTGATGCTGCTCTGGGGTATTATGTGCACTTTTTAAACAATTAATATCAGTCAGTTTGACTAGCTGAACACACAAATCCACAATTTAACTAACTAATGCATGTTATTTTGTATGTTTTGTGTGTGGGTATACATGTATAATAAATATGTATACACACACACAAGAGTGGGAACTGTCACACATTACTGTCCGGGAAACAAATATCCAACATGAATGAATGATATATAGAATATATCTGGGGTAGGACTACTCACAAAACATTTAGTGAATTCCATTTTCACATTTCCATTCATACAAATGTCATTTGACTCAGACTGGATGTAAACAGGTAGGGGTCCAGCTGTTTATAAATGGCCGCCCGTTTATAAACGACTGTGCATTTATAAGCACTCACAGCGCACTTCGGGTGAATGTTTATAAACACCCGGGCATTTATAAGCGGGCGGCTAATAATATGCTGGTTATCTGTACATTTCATTTTAAAATATCAGGCATTTTCGCTTTATTCTACCAGATTTAGTATGATGCATCAATTGACACGACACAGACTTAATGTTCCTGGGAAGAAAAATCTGTAAAATACGATGCTATAATTGGTAAAAATCACCAGGAATAGGTTTGCTGACCACTGACCCCCACCTCCTTAAAGTCATTGTTGAAAAATGTGTATGTTTCCGGTACAATCTGCTAATACCATGAGGTGGTAACTATAGTGATGATCAACTTGTATGCGTAATTTGCATTTTCTGTGTCATCTCTTTTTTACACACGATTAAATGCACAAAACAGATATACAATTTTGGTGTTGTCATTCATTTATGAATCTGATTCTCACTTCCTAGGTAAGTTCTACCAAAATTTACATGTACCTTACAAAAACAACTAATTATATTATTATATTATTATATGTATTATTATATAGCTAACTAACCTGCTTCCTCATATTGCAAATTCATATGAATTTGAAGGTGTGTGTGTGTGTGTGGGGGGGGGGGGGGGGGTCAGTGCTCAGCAAGCCTATTCTTGGCGATTATTACCAATTGAGGCATTGTATTTCACAGATTTTGCTTCCTATGTGCATTACTATAAGCTCAGTGACAATTGATACATCATACTAAATCTGTATAATAAAGAGAAAATGCCTAATATTATGGAATAAAATGTACAGCTAACCTGCCATATTGGCCGACCTATAAACGCCCGGGTGTTGACAAACACGCGCGGAAGTGCACTACGAGTGCTTATAAACGTTGTTTCTAAACGGGCGGCCTTTAATAAACGTACCTGGTAAACTATATCTCAGATTGTTTCACAAAATCCATTTCAAGCTATATATTATAAAACCTTCGTGACCTATCACATGTAGCCAATGAGATTCCCTGAAATTACAATGACCAAATCATCGGGATTCAATGGAGCTCTCACAAGCCACCGATCTGTCGCCTGACAAATCGATTATACAGGTAACTGAAATTCCTACAATAATTCGACTCCCCGCGAAACCAAAACCCCAACGGGTCAGGAGATAGCTGGTGTCTAATAGCGAGCAACCAACACGCCGCCAACGCTAGGCGCAATTGCTGGGGCCGTATTCTCGTGACCATTTACGGAGTTCCGCATCGTAGATTTTTGGAATTTCCTCAAATATTTCCGCATCTTTGGGTTTTTTCCGCAAGTGCTATTCTCGTTAATTTTACGATGCGGAAGTTTTAGGTAAAAGTTACGGAAAGAATTTGGGTGCCCTAAATTCTAGGAAAAAATGGCGTGTTTTGCATAAAAGTTAGGATGCGGAACTCCGCAACTACAGTTTTCCGCAAATAGTTTGAGAATAGCGATTTACGGAATTCCGCAGTTACGGAGTTCCGCATTTTAAAGTTGCGGAAAAATCCTAAAGTTAGGGGACTTTCACGAGAATACGGCCCCTGGCCGGCAGATTCTGGACACCTGTAATCTGGTAATATCGGGTCAATTATACTGCATAATTATTAGAGGTGGGTCTACTAAGTACTGTGTAGTGACATTTAAGATGGCAATGGCGATGTCCTTTATGTTATGTTCTTGACATTATTTGGGTTCGTTTCGAGCGACTCTTCCCATAAAAAATCCTCATCCTAGCATGTCTAGCATTGTAATCACTGATATCGCACATCGTCGTTCAAGCAGAATATACGAAAATATTCTATGAAAGACAGGCCAAGGCCCTCAGCTCGGAATGATACGTTTGGGGAGAGGGCGGCAATTAGAATGTTTTTAAGTTAGTGTTTGAATTAGATGACAATGGGAGGATCTGGGATATGGGCGATAATTAGAAAATTATAAGAATAATACGGTATACTGTGATTAAATCTTAAATATCTAGTAAACATTCAATCTTAACCTTTCAATTGCTAATTACCATAGACGTTTGCAGCCTTTTTTCTGTCGATATATATCTGTCCACCAAACGAGGAAATTTGAACGAGAAAAGAGCTAGCCCATGTATTTCCTAGACTGCTAATAATAATATGGTTTTCAGATTCAAATTGTACATGTAATTTTGCAAGTATTTTTTACCTGCAGTGAAGTTGTGGTTCGCGGCAACGAGAAACAATTTTTTAAAACTGGTTGAAAATTTAAATTCTGCACTATAACTGCGCGTGCAGGGTAAGTATTTGCGATTGAGTTTTAAAATTAAATCAACAATCTCTTAACCCTCAAGGTCCCCACGATGCATTAAAGCATCATTTTACATCCCTGAAAACAGACTTACTTTTCCGACAACTAAGGGTTTTAGAACGAAAATTTGCATGAAACTGGTTTACCAATACGTGGTAATTTTCTTTAATTTTTAAACCACATCAATTCATCTTCATTCACTACAAGTCGAGAATTGCGGCAGCAATTCGCGGCTTGTAGTTGATGAAGATGACTATAGTAAATTCAGGATTATAAGGGTTAAACGAATACTGTATGCAAAACATTGAACCCTTGTCCTGCTGAGCTGTTCAATTCTTTTTTATTTCATTTAAAGCCAGAATTGCTGACGCAATACTGACGCAAATACGCAAAGTATTCCATTTATGAAAGATAGAACGCTCCCAAATGAAATTATTTGATTAAGCGATGATCTCCCACAACATATTGTACAACTTTCATTGGCAATTAATTTGACAACATTTATAAAAATATCTATGGTCTAGCACGACAATATTGTTAAATGGATTACCGATACATCACTCTCACTTGGCCACCAGAGCAAAATTATTATTAGCTTTATGACTCTTTGTAAATAGTGCTGACACCAAATTATCGCGGCAATTATCCATGCGACTGGTATTTGTCCCTTTAATACAGTAATAAATATATAAGTTATTAAGAAATTTCATCACAATAACTGACGGCCAATATATATTAGTAAAATTATGATTAAAAAAGTATATTTTCTAGAATGATTAAAGACGATTTAATGCATACTGACAGGATCACTTCGTTTTAGGGAACACAAAAGTGTAATACTTACCGTATTGACAGGATTCTTGGCGAAAAAAACCCACTCACAAGGATTTTATTTAAAGTACTTAGGAAGCAAAGTCGAGAATGTAGGCCTACCAACACGTACATGTCTGTACATGATTTTAAGCAATATTTTAAAATACGTGTCAACAGACTGTTGGAACGTTTTCAAACTCACCATTCCATGTACGTTTGTGACTGTGAATGCATGGGTGACTTGTGAACATGACTTATCGTCTTCACCGGGAACACGACGTAGTGATGTACGCCATGTGGGCCTACACCCGACCCCGCCAGCCATAGCTACCTTGCAAAGTTAAACGCAGCGCTGAAAGGCAGTAACTGCTTACTTTTCAAGTAAGCAGTTACTGCCTTTCAGCGCTGCGTTGTATCACAGTATACCTATAGACTGAATGAAGAACAATACAGGGGTACAATAAAGCCGATCATATCAGATCCATCCGGATTAAGTAATAATAACACTTTGAGCTCTGTATTGTTCTCCAGTGAATTTGTAGACCACATTTCTATTTTTATAGCACATACATCAGTGTATACATACATGGTGTATGCAAAGTGGGGACTGAACGTATATCTTTATTCTTGGCCGTTTTATGTTATTTAAATCTGGAAATTGTGGTGTTCAGTTTCAGTCGATACAAGCACAATTTTTTGTCGATCTTGTGATATTAGTTGGCCCTTAAGGTAAACCTTGATATTAGTGACTCATCTACTACAAGTCGAGAATTGCGGCAGCAATTCGCGGCTTGTAGTGGATGAAGATGACAATGGTAAATTCAGGCTTGAAAGGGTTAAACACCCGTACCACATACAAGTTTGGCATGGTATGTATACATGTATTAAATATTTGAAGAAAGGAGAGTAGCTAGCTGCGAGTCGACGTTGACAAATCTTCCCATCTTCCCTACTTTGCTGTAGAGAAGATGCGTTGACCCAATGTTTGTTGAATTTTGGACCACCGCATGTGCGATGCCGATCTAACATTAATCAAGCAATGATCGAATATAATCTTCAGCATGTCCATTATTTTTAATGTGTGTGTTATTTTTAATGTGTGTGTTCCTTTTATTTTGCGTTAACAAGTCAACGTTTGAATTAGTTTAGATTACATAGCACAAAAATGAAATTATTTTTTACAATGTGCAATGTGTTCTCATAGAATGACATCCCAGCAAATATGAGCCGTTGGCCCAACGTTGATTTACTGTTGGCCAAACGTCGTAGACGGTGGGCCAACAGTAAGCCAACGTTGGGCCAACGTCCCATGTTTGTTGAGATTTACATTATTACATGACATTGTATGCAAACTGTGGTATGCATGTGTGTTTGAATAGCAGCGTCAGAAAAAAATGCCTTACTTGTGGGGGGTCCATGTTTTATGCTCATGTATCCATAGATAGGATTACATGATCCAGCTAGGTGTCTGCCGAGTTGTAATCAGATTAATTTACGGCCTCAGGCAGTCCATGCACATTATTTAGTGGTAACATGTTTAGTTGGGATTATAGTTATATAGTAAAGAAAACTACATCAACATGTTGACTTGAACCTGGGACATCGTCGCTGACACCGGCCCAGTCTCAAACCAACGTCATCATGTTTTTGTTGGATGAGTGATCTACCAAAATAATCCCAATGATCCCAATTAGTTAATGGACTACATTTATACAAATCCGTACTAAATTTCTCTCGGTGTATAGGGTTGTACTTCTGTCTAAAGATGACTTGTCATGTCATAGTTTTTAATATTTTCTACATGCCTAGATTGCCTGGATAGGGCCTACTATAATACAAGTATTAGCGGTTATTATACTACATGTATAATTATTGTAGTATACTAACAGTTACATTATGTTCATCTCTCGATGTTTTGTCGCCAAGAACCATCGGCTATATATCGCCGAGCACTGCACGACATTCGGCGAACATTAGGTGAAGTAAACCAACGTTTCGGATACCACAATGTGGATGAAGTAACCAAATACGGTTTTAAACAATGTCGTGGCAAATTTTTTATATATTATTTTAGCAACTAAAAAATGGGTAAAATTTTAACTCAATGCACTTTAGTATAGCCATCTCCAAAATGTATATCATTGCCACATCGTTAGAACAGCACCGTTACTTATCTTCGATATTTATCTAAATGCCCGCCGAGTGATCACTATAATTGCCGCATTTTAAAATGCATCGCTGCTGTTTTTGCATCACAAAACTATCGGCGATACTTCCGATAATTATTATTCCTTTCATTCTATTGCCTGTCCTGGTTTTTCGTGGAACCACATGTTCCATATCGGCACTAAAAGTGGTTTTATATGTATGAATGCATAATACATAACCATGATAACGAACTTTGTATATCACATGTACATGCATAATAAATTATAGTTCTATAATTTCAGTTTACAGTGGCATACTAGTAATATAATATGCCTTTGTAGATCCCCTCAATTCGATATGTTATTATCTTCTAGCTTGTGTAGTTGTGAGTTATCATATTATTTGGCGTCATCGTTTAATTTGTGTAAAAGGGATATGTCAATCATTGAAATAACTTTTTGGTGCATTATTCTCAAAGCCATATTGGCTATTACTATTCATGATCACCAGATGACGAACCGGACCCTGGATAAATTATTCCAGCTTAAAGCCGTATTCGTTATTATGATTCCGGATCATAAAATGACCGACCTAGCATTCGGGTTTTACTTTGCACAATTTCGCATGCATTCTCGTCATGTCGCTGCCGCCTTACTTGTGTTACTCCTTGTGGAAGAAATTACACTCAAAAATTACACTCAGAAATGCGATATGGGAGCTAAAACCAAAGACAGACAGACAGATATTTTATTGACAGAAAGAAAGTCAATCCAGACTTATTTGTCATAGAACTAGAGATATGTACATGTATATACAACATTGTTAATTTGTTAAAATCATATGACAATATACATAGTATGACATACATAACTAAAATCATGTTAACTGGCATTGCCATAAGAAACACTGGGTATGTACTTTAAATAAGATTGAAAGGCATTGCCAGGGTAACATAAGGTCAATCATTTTGTTTCCCGCACCAAAACCAGAGATAAAATAGCTACTATGTATGACATGCTAATTATATATATAGTAGCAAAAAAGACACTCTGGAAAGCGTAGAGACCTAGAATATATACAAGTGCATAATTATGCTACAGTAATTTGAGAATGTATTAGGACAATGTTAAAAATTACACGATATAGAGCGCAGCTTGTTATATTTTATAGACTCTTTAAATGACAATCTACGTTTTAATCGTATTAATCGCCATTGTTTGATTATTAATGTTGAAGCAGTTGTGGTTTGCATCACATAACGTCAGTCTTCAAGAGCAGGCTGGGCCTTTGTACGTCTTTTTGTGTGCATACTGCACACTTCAATGACAACAAATAATTCTCTTTTACCGTTTATGTGCCACGTTTGTCATGCGTATTCGAACTATATATTACTTGAATGTAAAAGAAACGTATATAACGCCGCAATACTAAATAACATTTTTGTCTCACATGTTGTCTATAGATAATTTATCTATCAGGCCACATAAATTAAAGCTCTCGTTTATTGGAATCGTAGGGCCTGGATTGGTTGTTAGTGGTAGCCCCACTGTGTTCGTAAGTGACATACATATTATAACGTCATGTTTTGTGGGTTGCATGCATGCTTCGATGTCACAACAACCATCCACGAGAAGGCAACATTCATTTTGGGTAAATTCAATTTAATGTTCTTATATTTGTCACAGAAACTCGATTGAACAATGAATTGTTAAAGCCGTCGACCACTCTATGTCTGTTTATGGTTTTGGTTATTACCCTGTTGGCACTATCTCTGTAATACGCGCGGTGCTTTCTGGGTGTTGATTTGAACCGCTGTTGGTGCACTGTGGACTACTACAAAAAAATTATCGTTCATATTTTCATGACCATTCTCCAATAAATTAGGTTGAAAATGGTGTGGCCTTAATTACATGTAAAAAAATTGTCCGTGACAACCCCATCTATAATCTTCTCGAGACACTTCATTTTTGTTCATTTTATTAGGTGAACTGTTTGCCTTGATATTGACGTCTCGATATTAAATGTGTTTTAAATGCAATTCACTTCACATGACAATGAAATACTTTCTGTTGAGAAAATCGTATATACGTGCAATGTTTGTGAGGTAGGTGGTCTTATGATAATGTAATATAACTCTGCTTGTGTGTTTTATCATGTACAATGATGCCCTCCTGAAACCTTCTCTCCATATAGTTCTCTGACAAATTTCAAATGAAAAAAACGGCAATAATATTTATCAAATATCGTAAGTTAACTGCTCAGTTAATTTAACACAATCAATTTGCAATGATCAGTTTCAAATGACTGAAACAAGCTAATAAACAATTCAGCAAGACATGGAGCAATCATGCAGCCCAGTCAATATATAGGTGGACTCACCTCAAATTGCAACATAATGTTTTTATACATTTTAGTGATTACTGGAATGACATACTAAAAATCTTCCGAGATTTAAACAAGAGAAAGGCTTAATGTTTTAAACATTACCTTGTGGGCATAATAACTTGCCAAGTTTTTCATGTATCCTGCTCAAATTTGTTCTGCATTTTCCTTGGGGCGCGATAACTTCAAAAGTTTTCATCTAACCTGCTCAAATTTGTACACTGCATGTTGCTAAAAATCAGTTATCGGAGAAGTTCAATAATGACTGAACAAAATAAAATGGCCGATTTATTTAATTTTCCATCATTTACTTTACCTTGTGGGCGCGATAACCCCACGCTGGTCCTCCAAGTTTCAAAGAAACAAAATGTTTCTTCCCCGCTCACTGGTTAAGATTCAACATTGTGGGGAAGCTTCATCACCGAAAGGAAGCGTGCTCGGCCTCAGACAGCCAGGGCTCGAGCTTCGAATCATGTGTCTGGAGGGCAGTGTCATCTCATTCATCTACCATCCTCGGGAGGTTCTCCTGGCCCAGTTTAGCATATATGTGCATAAAGTTGGCCTAAAACCCCATTCATTTCATTTCATTTTCAAAGTTGATCAACTTACTGATTTTATATTGACAGTCGGAACATTGTTTTCTATTCAGGAAGACAATGTATGAACTCGGGAATTGTATGTTCTGGCGACCTTATGATTCGCCAATTCACAAGAATCGAAAATGGACAGGGCTCTGCACCATACAGGCTTACAACAACCAATAATTATTGTTTATTGATACTTTACCAAAGGTGAAGTGTCAAAGTTTGCAATCGTGAATTATAGATACTGGCATGTCGCGTACTAGTCTGGGACCCAGCTACACTTTCGTGTGCATTTTTTTCTCAGAGAATAACTTTTGATTTTCTAATAGTATATGTCTTGGCCGTCAAGAAAATTGAGGGTGTCACTCTGGGAAGTGATTTTGAATTTGAATTTTTTTTATTCGCATAAATCCAAGATGGCCGCCGGCGGCCATCTTGGATTTTTAACTTTTTAAATAATAGGCCTAATCTGATGTAATACCTCATTTTTGACTAATTCGGGTACACTGATTACGCTGAAATGATTATTTTTACGTTTCAAGGTCATCCAGAGGTCAAATCCAAGATGGCTGCCAATGTCCGACATGAAAATCACCTATTTAAGGCATTTTTACCAATGACCACTGGTAATTTTTATATTCTGCAATAATAGGTCTAGAATATCCTTTATTATCTTATTTTAAACTAATATAAAGACGTTGATTAGAATGTAATTATTTGATTTTAAGTGTCAAGGTCATCTAGAGGTCAAATCAACGGCCACCTTGAATTTGGAACTTTTGACATAAAAGGCCTAGGATCTTATGTAATACCTCATTTTCGACTAATTTAAGTACGCTGACGTCATTGAAATTGTTATTTTTACGTTTCAATGTCATCTAGAGGTCAAATCCAAGATGTCTGCAATAAACCTGACATATTTTCATCTTATTTTGTTAAATGACGCTCCTACAAAATAATGTGTATATGCATAATTATTTAGAATATTCATACTGGGGTTAAATCTGATGTGTCAATTAAAAAAAGGATCAAATGTATAAACAGAAGTCAAAGAAGGCGGCTGCCTTTCAAGCATTTATGGTGGCAAAACATGTGTTGAGAATGAAAATAATACTTCTCATATTCTTGTAATGTCCAGTTATGCCCTTACAATGCATCTCTAACTTTTACAAACCACATCGTAAACACCTGTATATGTTTATTGGACATTATATTTGCCTCAACACTGAGATGAATAAAACAATTTGCAGCGTAAGTATAAACCATTGAATTTTGCATTATTACAAACCACTTTGGTCTCAGAAACAAAAATGGCCGGAGACAGGGATATTTATGTTTGCACAACATTCATGTTGTCATAAATAGGATAATGTATTGCATGTAATCACACGACATTTTAGGATAACAGCCCAGCACCTCAGCCTATGTTAGAGTCAAGGCTCTGCTCCGTGAGTGTGAAACCGTCTCACGTGATACAATGCACCAACTAGTATGTCAGTGTTGTTTAAGAGTACAACAACACTTGTATAGCCATCATTTGCTGTATTCAAGATTACTAATGGGCGTATGTAATAATGTCAGTTTCCCAAATAGTTTTCGGACCGTTTCCCCAACATTTTAATGCAATAGCATACTGGTACTTCACGTCTCATGCGTTTTGAATCCCTTGGAGAAGGACCTTCTTTATAAACGTCGAAAACAAAGTCATTTCCTCCTACACTTCATCTGTGACCAGATCTATAAAACATATCTGCAATGTCATCGATTGTGAGGGATTAATCAGGTTTAGTCATTATTCCGTCCTCTCCATCTCCATCTTAGACTGGAGAATGTTCCTCAAGATCATATCCCATGATTTCGTGCTATCTCAATGTCTTTTCACAGATTGATGCAGCTCGGTTATGAGACTTTGGAGAGAAGATGCAGTATATTTGTAAAGTTGGATCTTCAATTTTATGTTTTGCATGTGAATAGTATGGGATAACTCTGCAGTCTTGTCTACAAAAACGTTTCTGTGGAATGTATCATACTTTCGTTTACCATTCTCCAAGCAGGTCAGTCATGAATTACCACACCAGGTTGTACCGGAGAATGGTTGAGTTTTAGATCACCACCAACAGATATGAATTTGCCTTCACTGTTCCCTCCACAAAATTGACATGAGATAAGTTGATTCCAATCTCTTCATATCCTCTAGATACAGACTCTCCAACCGTAAATTAAATAGTTTAGGAAACATAGGTAGTAGTAAGTATTTATTTTTACAAATAAAACGTATACAGTGTGCCGGGGAGGCAAATATTAGAAATTTAAGCATGTCTTTCTCCTCGACCATGCCTTACACACGAAATTCAGTGTTTGTTTCCAACACTTGGTAATCAAAAAATATTTTTTGTTCTAAATTTAGATTAATGACATCGGCGTTATCATGTTATCATGCATAATATTGTTGATATAATCAGCTTTAGTATTGGTGAAGATATTGAACAGACACGCTCCTCCAGTTTTGGAGAGCGTGTCTGTTCAATTATTTTATCATCTCTAGCTCTCTGTAACGGTCTGTTTCTACTATGAAAGGTTAAATTCCACAACAAAATTGAGCAAATATACTTATATGAGGTTTAGATAGTAAAGTGGAAACATAATCTGGTATAGCAAGATTTTCTTCAAGTGTGATATATTTTCTCAATTTAGGTTTATTTGAAATGCCTCACTTCCACTCTTGCTCCATTAATTGAATAGTTGTGTGTTTTACATTTTGAAATATCACACGCGGCAAAGTTTCCAAATACATAATATAATTCAAATACACATAATATTCAAATCTTTTCAATAGCATTGAGGCGCAAATCCCATAATCCTTCCAGATCTGCGCTGAGGATAGTTGTTGTTATCTGGCGGAGTTTGATGCAATATTATAATATTATATTGATATATTCTGCCTTCTTTGCCTGATATGATGCGAACCATGCCTTCATAATGTTCTTGGGCAACTTTCGCATCTTTCAAAGTAACTACTTATTTCAACTGATCATAGACAGCAGACCCTTTTACTGTCGAAAACTTTCTGAAAAGTAGTATCTACATTGCTCCAGCAAGAAGATGCATTCCATAACGCTCTAGCATATTCACCCCTATTCACCATTGACTTTTTAATAGCTGTCTGACCAAGAGCTACTAACCATATATTTCCAGCTACACTCCCTCACAGATTATTCCCTACACACCAAAGTAGCCTCTTTGCAGTATGAAATGTACCGAGACATGGCAATAACGAAAGTTTGGTTTCCTGTATCAATTCATTGCATTGATGTCAGTATCCTCTCACAAGCAGTGAGTGAGGGAGCCCTCAGTAAACCAAATATGCCTGACACCCCAATTCAACATGTTCAAGCCTTCCCCACTACAGTGATGGAATGTCAGAAAAACTCCCAAGAATTTCAGAAGCCTGTCAGACATTACACTGACTTGTCAGTGAGTGACATGTATAGACACTGGTGACACGAGTGAAGTCAGACATACATTACCGTAACATATCCGTAAAAAAATGACACAGGTCGGGTTGACTATGTATTGATTAGATGTCGCATGGGGGTACGAAATAACAATACAATATGCAGTTTTCCTGAAGAACATTTATATGACATGTTGGAGTGCCAACAATGCTGTCTGAACACTAAAAATATCCCAATTAAAAGCATTGTATTCTTGCTTTCCCTACTTTATCCAATGTTCACAGTAGGATTTTTTTTCCGAGACCCAAGTGGTTTATAATAATGTTTAAAAATCAATGGAGCATACTGATGCTGTCGTTTTATTCAACAGTTCAGACATAAGAGAGAGAAACATATGTCAAATGAATGAACATGTGTTTAAGATGTCGTTGTAAAAGTTTGAGATGCATATTGTGACTGGATATTACAAGGACATGAGAGGTGTTAGTTTCATTCATGTTGTGCAGCCATAAATGCTTAAAAAGCAGCCTTCTTCTTCGATTTCTGTTTAAAATTATAAACGTCGTCAATTTTTAAATTGAATATTTCACATGGAATTTGACTATTCAAAATAAGCACACACTTAAAACATTTTATATGTATGGGTCATTCCATCGTTACGGACGTTACATTTAGACACGTTTTTCAACCTTAGAGCCTCTCTCAATCGGTGAATAAAAAAGTAAACTCATAAATCTATACTACTCAACACCAGATAGGGTTGATTATCATGATTGCATGATAGAAACATTTCATTTGAAATCAATATGTTTGATTTTTATGATCATACTTGTCAGCGTTACGGACGTTACGCAAAAAGGACATCATTTTTCATTTGACATGTTTAACTTTGGTTTTGTCGGAAAGTACAAATCCAAAAAATATAAATTTACCATGAGTTGTAGTTCAAGCTTGTATCTTGTATCCCTTGTTGTCAATTTGAATTATTTTTCGCTATTCACATGTTCGTAGGCAATTATTGATCGTTACGGACGTTACACAGTTTCGTTACGGACGTTACATCCATTGCATTTTACTAGGAATAATACCTGATATAGTCGAATAAAAGATTTGATTACCACTTAAACATCTGCTTGATGTAGTAGAAATAATATATCATATTTTAATGATCAATATTCAATGATATGTGACCCATCTGCACGTAATCAGTCACATCACACATTTTTCGAAGTGCAGAAAAGCTAAAAATTATACAAGACGCCAATTTTTTTCAAATTCTGTTTTATTGGGCCACCCAAATTCATTTAGCTATTTTACGTGTTTACAGATCCGTAAATGTGTTTTTGAAGGACGTAATACAAAAAAATTTGAGCAATGCTTGCCGCCATAATCTGGCATGGTTTGCCAGATATAAGGCATATTAAAGTTAATTATGGCTGATGGTCGGCAATTTTAAATTAGATAGAGACATTTTTCAGGGCATATCCCTACCTGAAGCCACACATTTTGCTTAATGGTAATGGTCTAGCTATCTGGCATGATTTGCATGGTTTGCTAAATATCAGACATAAGAAATGTAATTACGGCAGATTGACGGCCATTTTGAATTTCATTGAGGTGAAATTTTCTAGGCTATCCTCCTACCTGAAACCGCAAATTTTGTCTTATAAATACTGATAGTCTAACTATCTGACACGAATTTGAGGAACAAAAATAATAAAGTTAAGTATGGCCGATAGTCGACCCTTTTGAATTTGATCAAGTTTAAATTTTTCAGGGCATATCCCTACCTGCAACACCAAATTTTGTTTAATTGTAATGGTCTAGCAATCTGGCAAGGTTTGCCAGGTATCATGCATATTAAAGTTAATGGCCGATAGTCGGCCATTTTGATTTTTTTAGGTCATATCCCACCCTGAAACCACACATTTTGTTTTATAGTATCAGTAAATGTCTAGTTAGCTATATGGCATAGTTTGCCAGATATCAGGCATAATAAAATTAATTATGGCCGATGGTCGTCGATTTTAAATTTGACAGAGGTAAAATTTGACCGCAAATTTTGTCTGATAAATACTGATGGTCTAGCTATCTGGCACGGATTTGACAAACAAAAATAATAAAGCTAAGTATGGCCGATAGTCGGCCCTTTTGAATTTGATCAAGTTTAAATTTTCATGGCATATCCCTACCTGAAACAACAAATTTTGTTTAATTGCAATGGTCTAGCCACCTGGCAAGGTTTGCTAGGTATCAAGCATATTAAAGGTAATGGCCGATAGTCGGCCATTTTGAATTTTTTAGGTCATATCCCACCCTGAAACCACACATTTTGTTTCATAGTATCAGTAAAGGTCTAGTTAGCTATTTGACAAAGTTTGCTAGATATCAGGCATATTAAAATTAATTATGGCCGATGGTTGTCGATTTTAAATTTGACAGAGGAGTTGAAATTTTTCAAGCCATATCCCACCCTGAAACCACACATTGTGTTTTATAACAATGGTCCAGCTACATGTATCCGGCATAGTTTGCCATTTTGAATTTGATTGCGTTGAAATTTTTCATGGATATCCCTACCTGAAACCGTATATTTTGCTTTTCTAGTACTCGAAGGTCTAGCTATCTACCCCCTAAGGGATGTGTGTGTGCAATTTGAAAGAACCCCCCCCCCCCCATGGTTTCCGAAATCTGCTCCGGAAACCATACGCTGTCAGTTATCAGGCATATTAAAGTTTTTAATTATGGCCGATGGGCAGCCAATTAAGTAGGTCAAAATTGAAAAACCCCAACAAAGCAGGGTTTCCCCCAAAGCATCAAAGCATCATGGTACCATGATCTGATGATGCTTTAACCTTTTACCCTGAGGCTTCAGTAATTACCATGATGCTTTTCCAAATGCCATGATGCTTCAGTAAAATCATTAAATGCTCTCCCCAAACTGCCTCATTATCAAATACTTCGTTTTTTTTCAGTCTACACATGGCTGCAACAGTGGTCATTCTAAAAACGGTACAGTCAATATAAAGCTTAAATAAACAAATGAAAGACAGACCTTATGGTTTTCTTTAGGAATTTTTACTTTCATATTTTACAATGTCAGAAAAAATAACATGTACCAGTGCAAACAATAGATACAAATTAGTTCTATAAGTTACTAGAAGATATATATAAAGAAGTTTCCATATTAAAATTTTTCCGGAGGGGGGATTATGCCTCCAGAACCCCCAGACTACGCGCACTGCGCTGAACCCGAACCGCCAGTTACCATGATGCTTTTTCATTTTTCTGGGGGAAACCCTGCAAAGGGCACATCTACACCCCTTATCTAATAGGGATGTGTGTGTGCAATGTTTTCCTACATCTGCTTCGCAAACAAAATGTGGACAGACGCATGGCGGGCCGGACGGACGAACATCCAAGGCGACACCCATACCCCCGCCCCAACTTTTTCGGGAGGGGGATACAAAATTTGTGGAAGGGCCCTTGTACCCTCCTGGAGGAAGGGGGATGCCAGTCTCTCACCATACTCCACTCACTTGGACACTTTAACCTATAAAGGCACACATCATAAGTTTAAGATGTGTGCTATTCCACTCTCCTGTCTGTTACGAATAGGGATGTGTGTGTGCAATTGGTCTAAATATACAATGTAAATGTATGTACGTTACGGACGTACATACTTTTTAGCCCTGTCAATTATGACATTATTACCCCTAATAACCCTTTATATGGTTAATCAGCATATTTCAGCACTCTTAAGTGTTAATGTTCTAGCTGTCATGCAAGTTTTTTGAAAAAAAAAAAGATCTGATGGGAGTTTTTTCTCAAATGCGCTAGTGAGCGTTTATTGTCTAGTGGCCGTAGTAAAAGGGTAAATTATCATGATTATAT
This sequence comes from Flabesymbios commensalis, assembly GCA_964017125.1. NCBI lineage: Eukaryota > Metazoa > Annelida > Polychaeta > Terebellida > Flabelligeridae > Flabesymbios > Flabesymbios commensalis. The sequence goes on from OZ024914.1 coordinate 48,893,987, forward strand.
GGTGATTAAAAAGTCATCAGAAATTTTTTTCATTACACAATACTATAATAATTTTTTTTATATATATATGTCATTTTTGGTAAAAAGAAATATAATCTGAAAAAGGTGGGACACTAGGTTTGAAAAGTCTAGATAATCATGAGAAGCACAAATCATGTTTCAATTCACATGATCATGTGTTTCAATTTACATAAAAATAGTATGATATGACTTGTTAATGCTACAGATCTATATTTATTAGATGCTTGAAGTTATAACCTTCTATATTGCCAAATATTGTTATGAAAAGACCTTAAATGCAGCACTGATCCAAATATCATAATCATGTATGCAAAGTCCAAAATGAAACTGGTGAAATTTCCCACCAAAAAAGTTATACTAAGATCAATCTCGCAGTAAACGGTATCACAGTAAAGTTCAAAAGAATGACAAATAAATTACATAGTAAGCATGATAATATGAATAATCAAAAGAATAAAACATTTTTTTGTATATTTAAACCAACAAATAAAAAGTATAATGTTTTTAGAATGCTTTTCTTTATTACTATAAAATGTAACGTCCGTAACGATTTTTGTACGTCCGTAACGTTACGGACGTACATACTTTGCAGCTCTATATGTTAGACTATTGTAATTTTCTATTTAAAAGAATATGTCTATGCTTACCACGGCTAAAAACAGCCGTCTTCTAGAAGACAGAGTTATTTAATACTATTTCTACTTCATGAGGAAACTAGAAAATACAATAAACATATCAATATCAATGTAACGACCGTAACGACAACTTTTTTACTACTTTTAGAACTCAAATGTCATTTTATCACTGTTAACCACTAATTTGTATAAAAGACCTGTAGTTTGCAAGATGAATGCATATCTAATTTTATCTTCTTCACAAAATTTATAGAAACTATGGATAAATACATTTTATATGTAAAAATCCTATATTTTACATATTTTTGAATTTTTATTTTAAAATAAAAAAAATTATATTCCCAGGCTCTCACAATTGTTTTTTAGTGTGATTCTTATCATTTACGGGTATTGTCTGTACAATGAAGGCAAAATCTTTGTTAACTAACCAACGTTTCTTTTCTACCTAAATGTCCACTTTCGTGTGGAATGACCCGTATACACATAATTGTGTATGAATAAATAAGGTGGGAATTTGTCAGGTTAATTGTGGAGGTCTTAGAATGGACCTCTAGATGACATTAAAACGTTAAAATAACAATTCCATTGACATCAGCGTACCCAAATTAGGCGAAAATGAGGTATTACATAAGATCCCAGGCCTATTATGTCAAAAGTTAGAAATTAAAAATGGCCGCTCATTGTACATGATTTTGACCTCTAGATGACCTTGACACTTGAAACAAATAATTACATTCAAAATAGCACCTTCTTATTGAATTAAAATAAGATAATACATTTTATTCTTGACCCATTATTTCAGAATTTAAAGAATAATAGCAGTCACTGGTAAGAATGGGTGATTTTCATGCCGGACATTGGCATCCATCTTGGATTTGACCTCCAGATGACCTTGAAACGTAAAAATAAGCATTCCAACGTAATCAGTGTACCCAAATTAGTCAAAAATGAGGTATTACATCAGATTCTACGTTTATTATTTAAAAAATTAAAAATCCAAGATGGCCGCCGGCGGCCATTTTAGATTCATGCGATTAAAAAAAATATGTACCACTTCCCAGAGTGACACCCTCGTTCTTCTTGAAGACCAATACATATACTATCAGAAAATTAAAAGTTATTCTCTGAGAAAAAAATGCACACGGGAGTGTAGCTGGGTCCCAGACTATACATGTAGATGGTTACTTTCGTGGATATTTATAATAGCTCATATGTTGAATTAAACGTCTCATGTTGCGTAGAACGACATATGTGATGTTGGGCCAGAGTTGCAGACGGTGGGCCAACATTGACCCAACATTACGCTACAAACAGGGAAAGTGGGCAAGTAAAAAAGAATGGCATCTTCAACCATCAGGCGATGTTCAAATACACATTCTATTGAGCTCTGCTAATAGACACAAAATTCAATGATTTAAGCACCAGTGGTATTCGTTTACTATTTTGAGTCAGAGGATGGCCTCATGCACCCACTGAAGAAGGGGACAGTTATTGAAATGTTCCATGATTATCAGCAACTCCGCTCAAATATTTGTCTTACGTAGCCTGTTTAGAAAAGTCACAAAAGAGCTGTTGCAAGTTGCAAGTATTTATCCCGATCAACAAAGAAAACAATATTTCCTTATTTATTGACTGGACATAATTAGCGAGAATATACCACAACACTTACTGATCTCGACACTCGACAACACTTAGTATAGTCCACGAAGATGATGCAAATTAGATGCGTGTTTTTTTACTTTTGTGGCTGAGGCGATGTCTGTTTATTCTGAGGTCAACAATGCAATACAGTAGTTTACTAGAGTTGATCACAGGACAAGAGACCAACAGCATGTGAAAAACATCATCGACATCAATTTTATGAGCACTAATACTAGTTATTGACTCATTTTCTGATATGAGAACATTGCCACTGATGTGAATGGTAGCGATAGGTTAGATGCTGAAACATGTAGGAGAGTATATTAGTTCTTGACTATATGCTTTCAAGACGAAAGATGAGGACGTACAGTTGTGACGATGAATTTTGAATATGTGCACAGTCAAAATACTAGTATACTATGGAACTCTCCACAGCACCCCCAATGAATTTTTCAAGGCTTTTTTGTAGACATACCGATCAGCTGTAATATATATTCCAACTTGCCTAACAGTTTTTGACGTTCAATAAGCATAGGATGCCCTCTTCGCACCATATAAGTACTCAAAGCGGCTTCCAGAGAATGTCTTTGTGATCGAGATGGTTAATTCGGGAAGTCCACATGCCCAATATCTGGGTCCACCGAGCTTGAGAATCCTGGGACTTTATCGTATACCATGGTCGAGAGAAACAATTCACATAGACTATTAGAAAAAGAAATATGAGCACATATTTAGGACAAATACCAGATACAGGTATATCCAAAAGGAGAGAACATGCCAGCAATGATTGTAGTGTATAAATTACAGGATCCGATTATAATGTAGGGTTGACGAGGATGACATCATGTAAATAGTCACAACTTGTAATCACAGGGGTGATTAATGATTATTCACTTTGTTCTCTTAGTCTTCGCCCATTAGCTGATTAGTAGCTGTTATATATTTATAGTTGGCGTTGACACATTGCAAGGTTAATTAAGACTAGTTTACTTGTACGTTTTCGTGTGATATTCACCTATATGACACATAGACCCCCTACTTTAGTTTTTTACTTTTCTTAATTGTATTTTATATCAATTATTTGTCTGAATGTCATGTATGACAACTGTGATTTGTTAAAAAAACCCGCACGATATTACAGCTCAATATACGAATCAAAAATGGACAAATAAATTATTGGATTTAAGTGGATATACAAAAAACAATTTGTAGTGGGTTGGCCTGTTTTTGTCGTATATTGACAGACTAAGGGGATAGGCTAGATAGGTGTGTTTTCCAAGGCGGTAAATCAATTTGTCGTGTCTCTTTGCTATTAGTCAATTTGTCGTGTCTCTTTGCTATTAGTTCTACACATAGGCTATATCAGATATCTTGTTTTTGATGCGTCGGTGTGACAGCGGAAGTGGAAGACGGTGGATCATTCTACAATTGACAACTTTTAGTTTACGTTGGCTCAATAATGGCCGACATCTGAGACGCTGGTCCGATATTGATCCAACAGTGTGCCAACTCTTCGTGTATTCAGGGGAATATAAAATCTTCGGTGTAAAATCATTAAGGTTTCTGTACTGCCTGACGTGCCTACTACATGTAGTTCAATTTGCTACCTGGTGAATTAACTAATGGAGCTTTAGGCCACTTATGTGCACCGAACAGGGCCAGGAGAACCTCGAGAGTATGGTACTTAGATGGAACAGATCTACGACCTTGTAGTATGAGGTCGGACACACTACCTTTTGTCACAGAGGCTCCTTACAATACTGAACATGTACATATAGAATAAGAATTAACATTATTATTCTTTGAAACCTGAATACCCAGAGCTTTGGACGATCTACTTAGACGCTGGGCCAACATTGAAACAGCATTGGGTGAATGCCCCGTGTTTGCTGGTAGTTCTGACCTGCTCACCAGAGCTCCCTGCCCGTGCTACCTGATGAGGACGAAGGAGAAACCGTTAACTCATGTTCGTTAATCAAGTCAACCACCACTAGCATTGTTCCGAATTTTTTATTTAGCACTTCAACTATGCCCTTTTTTAAGGTGGGAAGTGTCTTCGATCGAAGTGTCGCCGATTCAACCCTTTCATCGCGGGGATCGATCTCCGCACTGTAAGAGTAAAATATTAATAATGTCCGTAGACCCATAACATATGTATTCAAATAAAGCGGAAAGAGCTAAGACATTTATGATGATTTCAAATTTAAGAAACCCTTTGGTATCTTGGTTTATATAAAAATATTTCAGCGCTTAAAGGGTTAAACCTTAATGCTTCTTGGATTGTATATATATATATATATAGTACGGTTTCAATCCGAATAAAATACCACTGAAATTGATCAAATAGCTTCTGTGACGTGCTCTGTTATTCATTTCTTTTAAATTGTAATATCTTTTCTTCATTTGAAGCTGGAAATTGCGTTAGTAATTCCAGCTTTAAATGAACAAAAAATAGATACAAACAATTCTGCAGCTGAATTAGATAGATTAGCAGCCAAAGGTAAGAAAGTCAGTATAGAAATATAAAGATAAAATGATGTTTTAGTTAGAGCAATTGAAATATGCTTTTATTATTATACTAATGTGCACTCCACGTGGGTTTGTCCAAACATACACTAATTATAGTAATGTGCTGGCTTTCTATCCTGAAAGCTTTGACAAAGAAATCAATGTCTGTATTGTCTCGGACTCCCCTTTCAGCTGTAAAAAAATGCTGGTTAGGCCAGTTGAGTACGGTGTTAATTAAACAGTTCTAGATACTCTACATCTGGGTAATTATAAATAATCACGAATGCATCGTCACTGATTGATAGTACCCTACCGGTTTCATCATATTTGCTAAAGAATTTGTAGAGGGAAAAACATTGATTCCCCCAAAATGTTTTTCAGACGAAAAGAAAAAGTCGAGGGGAAGCAACTGAGTACGTCTTCTATGACGTGTTGGAAACATGGCGTGGTGTGACGGGGTCATATTCCTAAGCTTACTACCGTCTTTTCCTTAATATTCAAATCCCCTATAATTACCCCTCAGCCATTAAGGCTGTGGAGTATCCCCTCAGCCATTGAGGCTGTGGGATATAGTGATCACCAGAGGTGGGCGGGTGGTCAGAAATTCAGCTCTTACTAAAAAGTTAACTGATGAATTTCGTTTATTTTTTACAGGCATGACCTATGTGCCTGGGCAATTCATCCCATATATCCTTTTTGGCACCAAGCCATAAGCGGCCATTTTCCAAGATTGCCGCCTAAAAAGCTTGTGGACACGATAACTTATGAACCGTTGGTTTGATTGCGTTCAAATTTGGTATGGTTGTTCTCTTGGTATTTCTGATGATCTGATTAACTTCTGGGATGAATCCATTTAAAACAAAATGGCTGCCGCAGCCATTTAAAAAAAATGGCCGCCTAAAAAGCTTTTCGGCACGATAACTTTTGAACCGTTGGTTGGATTGCATTCGAATTTGGTATGGTTGTTCTCTAGTTATTTTGTATGATCTGATTAACTTTTGGGATAAATACATTAAAAACAAAATGGCTCCCGCAGCCATTTAAATACAAAAAATTGACATGGTGGTAGTGGGGGGCATTTTTTTCTCATTATTTCTTGATATTGATGGACAGAGCCTACGGCTGAGGGGTCCTGCCATCAATTGATGGCTATTTTTTATCACTCAGCGTTGTGAGCGAGATATTAAAATGCAGCACATTAACACACACCTTTTCTAATAGATGATGTATGGATGTATGCTGCGCTGTCACTATGCCATAAGAGGATGAGTCAGTTTTTCTGAGATGGTCAGCCATCTGAAGCAGTTCATCCCACTGTACAAACAAAATATCACATATATCAGAGGCTATTTTCTGACCTCTTGATGCTGTTTTTTCATTAAAATCTTTTAAGTTTGATTTTGAGATATGGGAGTGGGATTTGTTACATTCGTTCATAGTTTCACATTATCTGATTATATAAAATCATCATAGTTGAGAAAATAATACCCAGAATGCATAAAAAGGGCCCTTTTTACCCCTCAGCCATTAAGGCTGTGGTGTATAGTGATCACCAGAGGCGGGCGGGCGGGCGTGCAGTCAGAAATTCAGCTCTTACTAAAAATTACTTGATGAATTTTGTTTATTTTTTACAGACATGACCTATGTGCCTGGGCAATTCACCCCATATCTTTTTTTGGCACCAAGCCATAAGCGGCCATTTTCCAAGATGGCCGCCTAAAAAGCTTGTGGGCACCATAACTTATGAACCGTTGGTTAGATTGGATTCAAATTTAGTAGTGGTTGCTCTCGAAGTATTTCTGATGATCTGATTACCTTTTGGAATGAATCCATCAAAAACAGAATGGCTGCCGCAGCCATTTAAAAAAGATGGCCGCTTAAAAAGCTTGTGGGCACGATAACTTATGAACTGTTGCTTGGGTTGCATTCAAATTTGGTATGGTTGTTTTCTAGGTATTTCTCATGATCTGATTATCTTTTGGGATGAATCCATTGAAAACAAAATGGCTGCCACAGCCATTTAAAAAAAAAATTGACATGGTGGAAGTGTGGGTCATTTTTTCTCATTATTTCTTGATCTCAATGAACATATCCTACGGCTGAGCGGTCCTGCCCGGCTGAGGGGTCCTGCCATCACTTGATGGCTATTTTTAAATTTCCCTTGGGGGGGGGGGACCCCTAGTTGGCGACCTTCATTGCACGCACGTCACACAGTTTTGTTCCAACTTACGTTGTAATTGCTAAGGTACTTTCCACATTTCAGTGAAACCTGATATTCTATTTTTTTGAAAGAACTGTGTCATTGCTGCGTTAATATTATTTAAGATATACATTGTATATATATCTCGAACCTGCATGATTTATACTTTGATTCATTTGTAATAATTCAGCTTAGCTTTAAATAGCAAAATTGTAATATTTCTATATAACATTTTTTATCAACACGAAGTTGTGTCTCTATGAATGGAAATTTCTTCAAATTTAAACGTTGTCAGTCATGTTCTACGTTCATTTTGTTCACCTTCAATACTCGTTATTTTATATGCTACTAAAAAAGGATGCAAAACGACCATACTCGTGATTTGCGCTTAAAGGGTTAATTTTGAATCGATGTACTTACTACCTCATGACACAGTTCATACAACACGCAATTCCTAATAAACATATAAATTTATACATAACTTTAGTGATATAGATATCACAAAAATACAGTATTATTAATAATAACTACGATATATATTGGATACCGTGGACGTTGCATATAGTGGACGTCCCCTCGCGACCAAAAGGTGTCAGTTCCCACTTCACCGGTGGTAACTAGCACCCCCTGATCCCGAGGCGACAAGATAAAAGATATGATAACGACTATTTAAGCAAATTGTTTGTCTAATGTTCCACGCCGTCCTCACAAAACGGTACAATGACCTAGTGAGGTTATCAGAGAACATAATATGTGAATTTATCTTATCGGTTCTTAATAAAAACCCTGGCATACATTTTTCAGCATCATTGAAAAGATTAATACGGAAAGCATCATATAGAGTACAATTACAGATGAAATGTTATTCGTCTTCTATGGCACCAGAATTACATAAAATGCACTTCCACTCAGAGATGTCTTTTCTTGTAAAGCAACCAGTCTCAATTGCTGATAGTAGAACTCCACACCTGAGCTGCGCTAATAAAGATCTAATATATACATAAACGAGAACGGGTTGAAGTAGGAAAATATCTATTGATCATGGAACCAAAGCCTTTAGCTACCACCTTGTATCTACCTAGTCCTTGTAGCGACCACGATTTTCCGCGGTGATGTATTAAATAAATCATGTGTGCAGTATTTCGTTTCGTCTGCTGTGAGCGGTGTCTTGGAAAATCAGTATAAATAATAAACGTATGAGGTAGATGGCCAATATCACCATTTGGCTCGTGTATTCGACAGTATTATGTATCATGATCTATGTGATGAACGTATATTTATATACATTTATATCATATATATAGCCATGCATACACTCTAGTTTCAAATCATGTATGAAGCCAACATAACAATCTCCAAACGTATGACCCGATTTTAGTTTTAAGTGCTGGGACCCAAAACAGTGGGGGCTATGATGCAGAAACTATCATGCCATCCCCGATAAACACAAAACATTTGTATAACATTTATACAACGTCGGCCCAACGTCTTCGACGTTGGTCCAACATTGTATAAATGTTATACAAATGTTTTGTGCTTACTGGGTGGACCATGTAGATAACTAAACTATCAGACAATAAAATGTATATCTTAATTATTTATGCAGCAATGACCAGCAATACAAAAAATAGAATAGTCATTGAAATGTGGAAAGTATCTTAGCAATGGCAGCTTAAGTTGGAACAAAACAAATTCTCAATACTTGTAGGATTATATATATTTTTCTGTGTATCGTTAGCCCATACTTGATAGAGGTAGACCACGGTTAATTTATGAAGCTCAGACCACCGGGTCAGCAGACGCCTCTTGAACGTGTCCTCTTTCTTTGTGTGTTTTTGTATAAAAATGACGTCAAGTGTATTTAACATAGTCGTCTGAAAACTCTCCAGTTTGGACTATGTCTTTTGTAGATTTGTCACACACTACTTTAATTCCCAAAGCGCCGCTGGTTCAGAGTGTGTATACTTTACCTTCTTGTTTTAAGTATTTAACCTTTTGAATGCTAGAGCGTGACATTTTTCGTCAGCTGGTATTAAATGATCGTATTTGCCACTTAACCCAGCAAACACGACACGTTGAAACAATGATGTTTTAATGTTGGCCCAACGTCTGCGACGCTGGCCCAACATTAAAACATCATTATTTCAACATGTCGTGTTTGCTGGGAACGTGGCATAGTCAACCCTAAAACATGGTAAACCTAAATGTTCAGTGTGGTTTTACACCAAAATTTATTTCCCCTGTTCGCGTGCACTGACTTGAGTCACAGTAATTGGATGTATCAGACATCTCTTGGAATCTCCTCGCGTTTATTCCTAAGTTTGTATTGTCAAGTAATTGCCAGTAAACACAAAACATGTGTGTAACATTTATACAATGCTGGACCAACGTCGAAGACGTTGGGCCGACGTTAAATAAATGTTATACAAATGTTTTGTTTTGCTGGGCTGTAAAGCTAGACTATGATTAATCACCAGGTGCTGTTAAAGTAGTGTATTCTGTCAATGATACAGTGAGTATTTCAGTGAGTATTGAAGCTGCAATAAACATTTGGGAATCGTAGGTGATATCAGCATACTATTGGTCACGTTTACCCTCACGCTGTTTTGAACAAGTATTCTACCAAAAAGTGTTATTTATATTACCTGGTAATGAAGAAATGCAGGTGTTTGTCATAAACCTGGTTATACTGATGATAATATCATAATGTGAGGTGTGGTTATAACACTTATAATCGATATTCAACGATGATTTGATGTTGTGGCATATAAATCGCCAATACTTGCAATATTTTATAATATTTTATAATGACCATCAGAAGATCTAGAGGGCAAAGGAACATTGTGTTTTAAGTTTAGTTTCCATAATTGTTTGCATTTATTGATTTCGGCATTTACTTCTCTGACCTATTGAATGTTGGAAGTATTTTTGGGGGCACATAACACCTGTAGGTATTCTGTCCCTATTGACGTCATGACAATATGATGTATTTTGATAAATATTTGTCGATCTATATTATTATCATATATGAAAGCCAATCATTAATAAGGGGCGGATAGTTCCCAGAGTAACAAAAGCCGAGGGTAACATTTATTCCACGTGTATGTCACACATTCTATTGTCGGTTGTTTCAAGGCTACCACGGTCGACATCAGTGCCTGCACTGTAGTGACACTGCACTGGCAGCGCCTGCACTGATGCAGGAGCTGCATTGGCACCGCTATTGAGCAGAGGAACCAAGGTATGCCGCTAGAAATCCGCTGGAAGATTATGGCCAGACACGTGGAGGCTGCAGCTTCCCTTTGATGATTGCTGTAGACTAGTGCTTCCGTACATACGAAATAGATCCCAATGACCCCCCCCCCCAGATGAGGGCGAAAAGTACTACTACTAGCAATGATCCCAGTACCCCTCTACGCGTAGGAAACTTGTGTGTGTGAAATAACAAATAAGCAGTTTTGCAACTGTAAAATAACAGGACAATTTATAGGTCAAGTGGTTCAACAATTATTTTTCCGTGAGACTCCATTTTTCTTAAAGGACTCCTTAGCAACTGATATCATACAACCATGGTCCGGGGAAGGATACAGAGATCTGTTCCGTCTGTCGCATGCTTTATAGCATGGTACCGATTCACTAGTCTACAGCTATCACCCAAGCAAAGCTGCAGCCTCCACGTGTTTGGCCATAATCTTCGGGCGGATTGCCTGTGCCGAACCCTGGTTCCTCTGTTAGACAACGGTGCTGATGCAGCTCTCGTATCAGTGCAGGCGCTGTCAGCAGTGCAGGCACTGATGTTGGAAGCAGCCGGCAAAAAAATGTTAGACATTATGAATAATAATAAGTTATTAACCCTTAGCTATTGTTACTCTGGGGGCTATCTGACCCGAGGATAGCGGAGCTGTGCAAAATGCCACGCAGTTTCAGCATTAAATTGCAAAGCGAAACCCAAGTCCCCGGCCGTCTGGGCATGTCTGGGGGTAAATCCCCTAGACATGCCCAGAGACCCTTATCGTTCGAGCAAAGAAAAACGCTCTCAATAACCCACCATACCCTCACATCATCGTCTGTACATCATTCATCTCATCAATTGACTATACAACATTTTTATCGTATTGTAATGTCACTTAAATGACCATTTGTGCCGAAAAGTTACGTGAAGCAATAATTTACTACTACGATACGGTACGCTTCACAACCGGGCGTCATCCAAAATATTTTCGAGTGAGGTCGTCGTCACTTTAAATAAACACTAGTTTGTGATCCTAAAAATAACATGTAAATAATTGCACTTTAAATGGTTGGTGACGATATCAAGATACACCTTTAAGATGGGCAAACTTTTAAATTTGAGATTTTTGGCTTTAAAATTGTAGATAATGGGTGTATTTCATGATATCTGAAATATTTTGTGTTCAGTGTCATTTTAGGCTAATAGTAAAAAAATGTTTGAGAATTGGATCGAATACGTTAATTTTAAATATGATATATCCTAGTATATTGTATATCGTGTGCATCATAATATGAAGTACTAGGGCCTGGCAACGGTTGACTGGCAACGCGTGGGGTCTCTGTATGATTCCATTCATACACTCAATCTGGGGTTAGTACAGAGTTAATATAGGCCTATCTTTGATATCCAGACTTCTCTGGACCTGGTAACTTATCATGCCACCACACACAGCGACAAAGACAATCGCCATGTCCACGCCGACCACCTGATGGGGAGATAAGGAGGGGTGTGTTTCCTTCAAACACAAGGCGTTTATTTAACCCCTAAAGCACTGATATGTTGTTATACAAACCAAGAAACCAAAGGGTTATTTCCAATTTTGAAAAATCATTACAAATGTCTTGGTCAGCTCTTTCCGATTCATTTGAATACCTATGTTATGGGTCTTCTGCCAATATAAATATGTTTACTCTTACAGTGCGGGGATCGACTTTAGACGTCAGAATCTGACGTCTGTAGACGTCAGATTCTAACGTCTAAAGTCGATCCGCGCACTGTAAGGGTTAACCCAATGTTGTTTTACTCTTGGGCTGTAGCGTCGTAGACGGTGGCCCAACATTAGCTTTGTGTCAAAGCCTCTTATTTACATGCCACATTTCAATTCCCTATACAATATGAAACGATGGGAGCAGTGCTAAATCAGCTTCTATTCCCCAGACAAGCCCTAGTTCAAAGAACCATATCACAGTGAAGGCTGGCCTATGGAAGATGTGCTGAACATGCCAAGGATTCAAAATCTAAATCTTGTCTACAATTAATCAGTTTAAATAAACACCAGTCTGTGATCTTAAAAATAGTTATACTCTATAATTTACATTTTTAAAACGCTAGAATGTCACGTGTATTGTTATCTCTGGTTGTTGAGCAAGTGGAGAATAATAGTATTCCAGTCTGAAAGTGGTTTGATAAGCTGTAGTTTCTGGTGATCATTCAAGTGGATATATTATTATATTTGAATTGTAATAATGTGAGAAATATACTATCAAAGTGGCGCACCTCCCGTACCTGTCAGCTACAACAACAAAATAGCCAGAGTAGATTTATGACACTTTTTTCATTAACATATGACGTGAGTGATCAATATCGTCGGCCATGTTGCTCAAAAGTTTACCCAAGTATAATAATGTGAGATGAACGAGATGAAATCTCTGAACGTTCTCAATTGTGGTGGATTAAAGCATTTTTTCATTAAATTTATTTATTCAATGTGTAAAAATGCGTAATGAGATTTTGGTATAGGATGATGCCGACCTCACACTGAGCGGATTTTAGGCGATGAAAATCTGTCCCACGCCAATTGTCTGTAATATGTGGTCCGTGTATCATAATATCAGTATGCACAATTTTGGCGACGCATATGTCCCATTGCATAGAATCCGCTCAGTGTAAGACCGTCATAAGTCAGCGATGTGAAAACATTTATTAGCTTCCGCCGTCACCGTAGGTGAGACGGAGGGAGCTATGGATTCTCCCTCCGTTTTTTTTACTTCCAGGTGGATAATGGACAGGTTAAAATATTTTTAATCTGAATTCAATACGCAAGGTCACAGAGGAGAAAATGATGATGTTACGGCGTTGGGCCGTTGGGCTGTCCGTAAACAATTCGTTTCCGGAGCATTTCTCTGAAAGTACTTGTCCGATTGTCTTCAAATTTTACACACAACACCCCTAGGGGGTCTAGTTGTGCATTTTGGGGTATTTGAACTTTGACCTACTTCTGGTTCAGAACTATGACCTATTTAGACGTTTTGACGCGCACTTCGTTTCCGGAGCAGATCTCGAAAAGTACTGGGCTGATGACAGTCATATTGCACATACATGTTCTCTAAGGTCCCTAGTTGTGCCTTTTCAGGTTTTTGGACCTTGACCTTGAAGTTGACCCAGCACTTTGACCTAATTTATAACATCGGTAAATCCGACTGAAAGATTTTGCGGAATATCATGAAAACCGCTCAAGATAGCTACACCATTACTATAAAACAAATTGTGAGGTTTCAGGAGAGGATGCATCTTGAAAAATTTCAGGTCGATAAAATTAAAAATGGTTGCCTATCGGCCATTATTCACCTCGACAGGCCTGATATTGCGGAATATCATGAAAACCGCTCAAGATAGCTACACCATTAATATCAAATAAATTGTAAGGTTTCAGGAGAGGATGCATCTTGAAAAATTTCAAGTTGACAAAATTCAAAATGGCCGCCTATCGGCCATTATTCACCTCGACAGGCCTGATATTGTGGAATATCATGAAAACCGCTCAAGATATCTACACCATTACTATAAAACAAATTGTAAGGTTTCAGGAGAGGATGCATTTTGAAAAAATTCAACTAGTCCAAGTTCAAAATAGCCGCCAATCGGCTATTATTCACTTTCACATGGCCGTTATTTGGTAAACCGTGCTAGATGGCTAGACCATTACTATAAAACAAAATGTGTGATTTCAGGAGAGGATGCATCTTGAAAAAAATCGACTCGATAAAATTCAAAATGGCCGCTTATCGGCCATTATTCACTTTCACATGGTCGATATTTGGTCAACCGTGCTAGATGGCTAGACCATTACTATAAATGAAATGTGAGATTTCAGATGAGGATGCATCTTGAAAAAAATTGACTTGATCAAATTCAAAATTGCCGCCTTTTCGGCCATTATTCATTTTCACATGGCTGATATTTGGTAAACCGTGCTAGATGGCTAGACCATTACCTGATTACTATGAAACAGAGTGTGAGTTTTCGGGGGAAGATGCACCCTGAAATTTTTTTAATTACGAATTCAAAATGGCCGACAATCAGCTTTATTTACCTCGATAGGCCTGATATCAGGTAAACCGTGCTAGATAGCTAGAACATTACTATAAAACAAAATGTGACGTTTCGGGAGAGGATGCCTTTTAAAAACTTTCGACTCAATCGAATTCAAAATGGCCGTCTATCGGCCACTATTTACTTTCACATTGCTGATATTTGGTAAACCGTGTTAGATAGCTGGACCATTACTATAAAACAAAATGTGAGATTACAAGAGAGGATGCATGTTGAAAAAAATTGACTAGATCAAATTCAAAATGGCCGCTTATCGGCCATTATTCACTTTCACATAGCCGTTATTTGGTAACCGTACTAGATGGCTAGACCATTACTGTAAAACAAAATGTGAGATTTCAGGAGAGGATGCATCTTGAAAAATTTTGACTTGATCAAATTCAAAATGGCCTCGTATCGGCCATTATTCACTTTCACATGGGCGATATTCGGTAAACCGTGCTAGATGACTAGACCATTACTATAGAATGAAATGTGAGATTTCAGCTGAGGATGCATCTTGGAAAATTTCGACTTGATCAAATTTAAAATAGCCGCCTTTAGGCCATTATTCACTTTCACATGGTCGATATTTTGTAAACCGTGCTAGATAGCTAGACGATTACTATAGAATGAAATGTGAGATTTCAGCTAAAGATGCATCTTGAAAAATTCTGACTCGATCAAATTCAAAATGGCCCCCTATCGGCCATTATTTACTTTCACATGCCCAATATTTTGCAAACTGTGTTAGATTTTAGTCCATTTCTATAAAGCAAAATTTGAGGTTTTTAACTAGTTTTTAACTAGTTTATATCGAATTCAAAATGACCGTAAATCAGCTATTAGTTACCTCGATTGGCCTGATATCGGGTAAACCGTGCCAGATAGGTAGACCATTACTGGGATTACTGGATTACTGGGATTACTGATTAGGATCATTAATTTCAATGGAGGTTTGCAATCTCTGACAGACTGTCTAGTTCTTATCTTACTCTTAGACTGGGCTTCTTAGACCTAGTTGTCTTGCGTCTTGATTTTTGACCTAGCCTAGGACTACATTAATAACCCTACACAAAATTGCTTAAATCAAATTCTAATTCGGAGCGGGAGCTCCTGGACTCATGTAGTCTTGTATTATTAGGTTTATTGGAGACATATTTGTTCTTAAAAATTGTTCCCGTCGCCAAAGTTGACGAAAGGAACGACCACTAAAAGATCTTCATTGGGGGGGGGGGGGGTTGAAGCTTTTTTACTACCTAATTATTTAATTTACTTTTTTTTAATTCGTTGTACGCTTGTTCCCCTTCCCCTCCCACGGTCTTTTAATAGGAGCTACTCTATGTTTTGCCTCAATCATGTCAAGTGCTGGTAAAATTGGACTATGTCGCCACCTGGTTTCACCACATTTCGTGCTTGACACATATGGTTACAGTATGCTTACACATAACTCAGATAAGTCTGATGCTCTTTTTGTTCAGATTTCATTTGTTACAATACAGGCCTTAATATTTAATTATGTGTTTCATGTCAGTTTACACTATAGATTGAGCTGTCGAGCTTTTCATTAGTGTGAGCACGAGAACTGGTCTACCATTATTACGCTTGTCCTGTTGAGATGAGTCTTATATTCACAACACCTACACTTGGGACCCGTACTGAAAAGGTGAACGTAATCATGTGAACAATTATACACCAAACAAAAGCATGTAGTGTAGCACCATAATGTAGGCTAACCAATCAATGCGAGCTTGTCAAAATCCAGATTATATTGTCTAAGTTGTTCGTGTAACCATGGGGACGATTGGCAGCACGTATCCCGACTTCAAACGATTTTGGAATGTGGACTGTGACGTCGTCCATCTTCAGTGGCGCGTGCCCCAGCACATTGATAGAGACAATGGACCGGCCTTTCGGTGCCCCCTCCCCCCCATCTCACACATGACGACATTTTGTATTTTAGAGTCGAATCAAACATGTCTAACTAACGCATAACAAGACGATGGCTCACTGCAGGGACAACGTTGAATGTCGTTGTCCCACCAGTGAGCCAATGCTTAGAGTGCGGATTTACAGTGTTCCACATTAGCAGAAAATATTCTGAAAATGCGACGAATGAACTTTTTTTAGCGTATTTGTTTTCTAAGATGTATAGTCTGTTCACCTTCTATCACCACTCTGATCTTTAGTATTAAATAGGAAAGGTTCTCGCTTCTAAAAATAATATAACCCATTTTTTTCGTTGCAAAGTAGATTTGCTGTCGTAATTAAATACAAATATAATACAAATATTTTTACAATATACGGTTCTAGCAGGACAAGGGTTAATATGAGTATATAATTGAAACACTTTGATCTCCTATATTACCAATCGAACGCTGATTATGTGTCAGTTGGTGGCATGGTGTTATCAACATGAAAGAGAACGTGAACCAAACTAAGAAATTATTTGATTAGCTTTATTGTAGGCTTTATGATATTATCTAGAGAGGGTTCTTCAACATCAGAATACATTTATGATTTAGGGGGTTCAGATATGCTCCTGCAGTTTGTATGAGTCAGAAAGGGTTGCGACTTCAGACTTCTGTCTATCGTAAATATTGCCCCCTACAGCCGTTTCACCGTCAGATATGTTGAAACTAGTTTCAGCGTATACCCCCCCCCCTGTATTTTGAAACTTTAAATAATTATGTAGGATTTTAACCGGGCCAATATATATGTACGCACATGCAGGTGATAATCGACCAGAAATATACTTGACACGGAGAAAGTGTGAGCTGGAAAAGTCTGCGCCATCGAATTAAATGGTCGATCGGATTGGTAAAAGTTTCAGTCCCAGGGGCGAATATGATAATTATGTGTAATAATTGTCGGCGGATTTTAGTCCACGATTGCTACACACGTCTCAAATCTTAACGGTTGATATTTTTGTTTGCACGTGCTTGGTTGGCGCGGTTTGGGGCCGACGTATCCGGCGTTGGCCCGGTGGTTTGAGAGCAAATCAGAGCGGACTTACGAGCACAGAGCCACCGGATCTCTCAGGAGGCAGCTGACCATGAATTGAAAACACGTCATATTGTCCCAACGCTGGGCTTACTTTGCAGGCATTGGCCCGACAATTGCCCCGCAGTGGGTGATTGTGTCATATGGACCGATTCCGTCAATAGCGTCGCGGGTCGCTGAAAAGGAAGGGAGGGTGGGCGATAGTAGAGAAAGCTAGAGATTGAGAGTGAGCTGGTCGGCTAGTACAGGCGTAGATCCAGCGTTGGTTTATTGCTGGGCCGCCGTCGCAGACGGCGGCCCAGCAATAAATCAACACTGCATCACCGTCTCGTGTTTGCGGGGGGTGGGGAGGGGGGGGGGGGCGATCGCATTGGGAAAATCGATACGAGGACCTAAGGACCAGGTCGTGGACAGTGACGACTTGCCGTGTTGCAAGAGATGTGGTGACGCTTTCCAGGTGCAATCTCCGAACCCTGATGTTCAGGATTTACCCGCGCCCAATCAGCCCCTTCTTCACAAACACAGCTATCATCGTTATCGGACATTAATCTACTTTTATACAGCTGTTGTATAGATATGCCCCTTCATACCTGTGAGGTGTAGTACTCGACGGATTACTTTCCCTTTGAGATTATCACAGCCAGGCGACAACTGCACGTTTTGAAGATATGACGCGGTCTTATGCGAGCTGGGGATATAGCTCAGATAAGCATTATAGTAATGACTCGATTCACCTCTGTGTCAGCTGCCAGTAACTTGACGCAACTATGATTTGTGGAATACTACACTGTTAAAGGATAGAAAGAAAATGCAAAACGGATAGGATATAACTGCGTGTGTCGTTAAGGTGTTCGCTGCTCAGGTATTGGTAAGGGTAGGTCTATGAGATGTGATGGGTACACTGTGATTTGTTCTGATGGAAACTTGTTAACGGGATTGAACGGACGTGTTTGCCATGTGAATGTCGCTCAAACCAACCCCTAAACTAGCAGATTAGCCACAAACAATACCTCGGGATATCGCTACTCTTCCAGGCAATGCGACAAGTATTTATTTTCGAATCGAGCTATAGGTGTTACACCCGCCGAGGTTGTCATCTTTAATTTCAGCCTTAAGTATATTTGTTGTGGTATGACAGCGGTACAATCATCAGCCAGGATACACTGCTGTGGATTTCACGTGAGGACTGTTCACGTGGACTGTGAGATCCACGTGAATCCCGGTGTCTATAAACGGATGAGGGAACCTCCTCATCTATAGTCTGTGTTTTTCAATCATGTGGCCGTGGGAGATCGATTTATCCTTCTGGGGTGTTCCCCCAAAGGGTGAGTATTACTGCGAACTCAAATATTTTAACTTTCAGTTACTATAAATATACCTCTTTATTACTTAGTTTTTCAATTTGTTAAATGACGCGTGATCTACAAATATATCGGCTTTGTATTCCCGTCAATGCTGCTACAGGTGCAAAACCAAAATCTTGTAACTGCTCAGGGCCCGTATTCTCGTACAAGTTACGATATATCGTAGGCTTCTGATTGGTCGAGATGGCCATCTCGACAAATCAGGAGCCTACGATATATCGTAACTTGTACGAGAATACGGCCCCAGTTGTCTAATAAACCTTTTGGCGTCGTGGAGCAGAGTGGTAGTATCCTCTTGTAAGATATCATGCATCCATACGAATAGAGTAGGTCTTTGGGGCTATCTGTCCCGATAGACACAGTGCAGAACGCGACGACAACCGCCAATCATTCAATCAAAAAAGCATTACCTTGGTATGAAAGGGTGGTATCTGCCACTTTTTAAAGTGGCAGATACCGCTCTTTAATGCCAAGGTGATGAATTATTCCCCAGTGTTCGGATTTGATCAAACGTGACGTAGTCAATCAGAACGATTGACCACGTTCTTTGCTCGCAGGTGCGTTGTCACGCCTATTGTCCGTGCAAAACCAAAAGGCAGTAACTTCTCATTTCTCAAGTAAGCAGTTACTGTCTTTGGCAGTGTTGTCCCGTTATGTTTATTGCTTGCTTGTGTTCATCCTGTTGACACAATTACTTGAAAGCATTAGTCAAATATATTAGCTGTATGAGCGAGAGATAACAGGTGCCTAAATAATCAACAATGCATATTATAATCTGATAATATACGTACGTATAGCCAATATATTTATAACAACTAGCGATAAAAAGCTGTGTTGAAAATGTCATAGCATAGTAGGCCTAATTTTAAATGATTTTTTAAGCTAAGTTCCAATTTACAGCAGGTGCATTTTTTTACAGCTTCAACTAGATGTAGTTGATTAATAATACAAAAAACACACTCTGTATTTATTTAGTTAATTCACGTACCCGTACACATGCCAATATCTCTTTTTGAAGTTAATCCTTAACAACTTTTATTGAGCTGAAGCTTGCATTGAAGTCGCAATTACTAGCTTCAGCAGAATGAAAAATAGTTCCACGTTTAAACATAGACAGACTATAACTTATCATTTGTGCAGTAAGTTTGTTAAATTTCAGCCCATATTTTTGTTGAAGTAAAAAACAAGTTTGATGTTTTTAACCCTTTTACCGCCAAATTATTCAATTGGAATTTTCACCCTCTCGAAGTTGTGTCTCGCTGACGCGATCCACAACTTCTAGTGAGTGAAAATTATCCATATTTGACAAAATGGAGGTCAACTCTTTTCAAATCGTGCTGATTTATGTCACATTATGGCTTTAACATGCTTGGAAAGCGGTACTGAATGTGGTAATGATTGAGTGAAAACCCCAATATATTCGGCACCGGCGATTAAAGGGTTAAGAGCGTCGTCCACACTTAACCCTTTCAATCCTGAATTTATCATAATCATCTTCATCCACTACAAGCTGCGAATTGCTACCGCAATTCTCGACTTGTAGTGGATAAAGATGATTTGATGGGGTTTAAAAATTAAAGAAAATTACCACGTATTGGTAAACCAGTTTCATGGAAATGTTCGTTCTAAAACCCTTAATTGTAGGAAAATTAGGTATGTTTTCTGGGATTTAAAATGATACTTTAATGCATCGTGGTGGCTTAAAGGGTTAAAAGGATATGTATGATGCTCGTTATACATTATCGTTATAACACAGCTACATATAGAACAAGAGGACTTGACTTCAGAACACTTCACTGACTGTATAAACCCATCAACCTGTATTCAATAGTCTGCTGACCCAGCAAACACGAGACATTGAACCAATGTTGTTTTAATGTTGGTCCACCGTCTTCGACGTCGGACCAACCTTAAAACAGCATTGGTATAATGTCTCGTGTTTGCTGGGTTAACAACTGTAATCCCGGGTAACACGCAACGTTGCTCGTATGTGCATAAATAATGTTGGGCCAGCGTAGCAGACGGTGGAGCAATATTCAAGTAACATTTGATTCAGCTCTACAATAATCTCATGTGTGCTCGATATTGCCGTTTTCAATTTTAAACGATTTAAGTCTATATACAAGCTTGATTGAGATTGATTGTTTTAGGAGAAGAATATGTTATGAAGAAAATGTCCAGTAAAGTAAAGTGTACGTTTAAATTGATAAACATACATTCTGATTCTCAATAAACACACCAGTTACATTTTGGGGATGTTCAGTGGCTGCATTATATATTTTTTTCATATTAATTTTTTCATATCAAAATGGTAGGTTTATGAAGATATTAGATGAATATTTTTACATAGCATGTCCTGATTTATTAGATGTAATCTACTTCAGTAGATGTTTGGTGTAGTTATACAATATAGTGAAAATATTGGCCAATTATGATCGGGTCAAGTGTTGCTGTCCGAGTTGATATTTAGAGTAGGCTTCTAGGCTTCTGAATCCATAGTGATCCCTGTAAACCCTTTAGATGCAAAATGACCCATAAATATTCGTCATTTTCATTAAAATTAGTTCAATAGCAAACGCTACTACCCATTAGAATTAAGAGGTTCTGGACTTCAATTTATTATATTCCATTTGGATAGTTGATAAAATTGGGTAATTTTCATTCTCTGTGAGGTGGGAATTGCGGTAGCAATTCACAGCTCACAGTGAATGAAAATTACCCAATTTTCCAGCAGGTAAAGGGTTAATAGAACCGATATATAATACGTGATATTGAATTGTTGTTGCACCAACATTCCATACACATATGGAATGTTGGTGCAACGGTATGGAATGTTGGTGCAACAGCGATTCAGTGTCACTATTATGTTGGGTAAATAAGGGAAAACTCACGTTTTGGTTACGACAGGATTTTTTGCTATTAAAGTGAGATCTAGAAATGGAAGGGTTCACATGATCGGCTTGAAGTGGATTTATAATATGTCTAAGCTCGTTATAGTCTTTTAGAGATAATCTTCTCTCTAGTCCCGCGATGTTGACCATTGTTCTCCCAGATCCGTATTTGTTTCGTTTTTAAGCAAATTTGTAAATTATCTTACTGAAATTTGATCAAATATACATATTTTCGTCGTAGAATTCCTAGAAAGTGGCTCACCATAGTCATTTTATTATTCCATTACTGTATCATCACTTAATATTACATGCGTATTATCAGAAATACATAAGAGATAATGTATTTCTGGTATTATCCATGTCATGCTAACCCAATAAGCAAAAATGTGGATCCAATGCTGTTTTACCGTTTTCTCAGCGTCTGCAACGCTGGCATGTCATTAATTGAATGCAGCATTGGACAGACGTTTCGTGGTGGGAAATGAATAATACGTGAACTATACGTCTTCATCATCGTAACTCTTAAAAAACTGAAACTTGTATTGTACTAATTACCTACATTCCTATTTCTTACCTCTATCTGCTCAACTGAACAATTCTAATTGGTGATCGCTATTTTGTAACAAAATTCGTGTTATGGAGATTAAATATAAATGTAGCTATGCAAGATGAAAATGTTCACCCCAATGGTGTTTTAATGTTCGTCCAACGTCGAAAACCAACATTGAGTCGACGTATCGTTTGCTGGAAATACACATCCTTTGTACAATAAACGAATCCGTAGATTTCTACAGATTCCTTGATACAATTTTTTTCATTCAACGTAGGAAAATGCAGTGTTGAATTGCGCATTGAAAACATGATTTAATATCGTTACAACCTATATGTACACAGCGAGTCCTTAACAATCCGTCTTTATATATCCCAGCAATGCGCTATATTATTAGCTCTTAATAATTTATAAGCCCCTGGTATTTATCGATGGCAATAACGATAAGCCAGACGGCGGAGCGTACAATTGGTGTGAGAACGGATCAGTAGATCATTTCATCGGTTTATTATATTCGTCTATTGTTGCCCCGTATAGTAGGCTACCGGTGTGATGCCTCAACTTATTTAGAGATCACTTGTATTATATATGGTGAACAATATGGTAACAATACGGATTAGTTCAATCTCATTAAATATTTCATTCTCTGCAACGTATTGCTTCGCCATTTTGTACCGCTGTGCTGTTGTTATTAACACATTGTTAGAGTTCTTCCATTCCCACATGAAATGAAATCCCCACATGAAAATTAGCCCAGTTTGTGTGATCGATGCACCAGGAAACAATATATTCCCCCTATGTGTTAGAATATTGTTGGGCCATCGTCTACGGCGGTCGCCCAGCATTAACCCTATCAGCGCGGGATCGTCTTTAGACGCCAGAGTCTGACGTCTGTGGACGTCAGATTTTGACGTCTAAAGACGGTCCCCACACAAATTGAAAAACCCCTCTCCAGGTCGCCATGTTCTCCAGCGTTATAAGGGTTGAACTAACATAGATGTAGTGTAAAACTTTATGTTTGCTTGAGTAAGACCTACATGGCTTATTGTAGGTCGAGATGGCCATATCGACCAATCCGAAGCCTAGGATATAGCGTAACTTGTACGAGAATACTGGTACTGCTGTGGTGCCAGCACACTGCCTTTGAATGAAACCAGTGCACGAGAACATCGTCATGAATGTATTAGCCGCCGTCTATATTCACTTGATTTGAGTTAAGCGCTTTAATATCTACCCATACTCCAGTGTTTAACTTTACGCTGCGAACGTTACACCCCCCACCCCCCTCTCCTCACTATTTCGCTCACGAATATGTAGACAGTACTCACGAGAGAAAAGTTTATGACGACAGTGACCCCGATCTATTTTCTTTCAATTTGAATTTAACGTTTACATATTTTAGATAGAAATTGTGAATAATAATGTGGCAATAGTGATGTACATTATTAAATGAAAAAGCATGAAAAGAATATGATTATACCCTGCATCAATCACACCATAGATGTTATTATCAGTAAAATTATGATTGACTCACTTCTTTTCACCAATATAATACATTGTATTATCACAGGTGATCGTCAAAAATGCAAAAGCATCCTTCACAAGGAGCCATTCTGCTTTTTTGCAGTGTTTCTCTTGCCAGCTAAATTGTCGTTCTAGCTTTTGTGGCATCAATATTTTTTCATTGTCATTCATGAAACCTTTACAGGAGATGAAACGTCATTGTAAAGGCGTAATCTCCGGGAATTTTCAGAAAAAATACAATCTATAAGATCACTCCGAACAGCTAGTGAACGCGATATTGTCTGAACTGTTCGTTTGATTGAGTTCAAATATGATACGATAGAGAGGGTGTTAAAGGGCAAATGCAGTTTAAACCACAACACAAATATGTATTACACATATTTTTATTTTTAATTGTGTAGAATGTTTTTAGAAAAGGACTGTGGATCAAATTACTACCAGAAATGGATTCTCTAGTCAAAATTAAAGAAAAACTAGGTATTACAGTGTGTGTTATTTTTACTTGAAGATGGCGATGGATATTCCTCACGATCTGTAGTCCTAATGTTTGGGTCCATGTTCTGTTGTTGTGAATTTTGCGAATCATATTCTATTCTTGTTCTAGTGGTGATAGATGCTAATTCAGATAAGCTTAAAAATAATAACGATAACCCACGACACTGAGGATTATCTGCTGACATGTTAATCCATGCTGAGTGTGTGCAAGTGTTACGGGAACACCCAAATGTGCGCGAAATATAATTTAATAATGAGTATCAAATACTTTGGATATTTTAACCCTTTAACCCTTACAGCGCCGGGATCGACTTTAGTCGTCAGAATCTGACGTCTCTAGACGTCAGATTCTGACGACTAAAGTCTATCCCCGCACTTTAAGAGTAAAAATACTTCTAATGGCCGCAGACCCATACCATAGGTATTCCAATGAATCGGAAAGAGCTAACTAAGACATTTATGATGATTTCAAATTAAAAAAAACCACTTTTGTCGCCATGGATTATTAAAAGTATTTTAGCGATTTAAGGGTTAACAGCCAGGTTTTTCAACTGGAATTTTCATCCACTTGGAAGTTGTGTGTCGCTGTCGCGATTAAGATCTCGCTGATCAAAGAAATATTTTAAAGTTGTATTGAAATTTATTGTAAGACTAATTATGTTCGCTGTTGTCATATTACCAGAACTATGTGTGTCAACAGGGTAATCAAAACGGAGTGCTGTGTGAGAAACTGAACTGAGGAACTGGAGTAGTTCAGAAGGATGTGATCGTTTATGATTGCCCATTTACACTGATATCATTGTGTCACTCAGATATAGGAGTGCGTGGAGTACTGGCTCTCAGGCCACTCAGATAAGCCCTGACAAGTAGACCTACTGTATTTATGAACAGCTAATGTCATGATTCCATCCGCGTCAAGTGATGTAGAGCTCATCATTCTTCATTTATATTCTCGGCCCCACGGATGGGTTTAGTCGCGTTATTACTCGATATGTTGATCCTGTGTTGTTTTAAGGTTGCACGGTGGTCCACCTTTTAAACAACATGATCAACGACATTGTCTGCTGTGAATACACGTATGTTTCATCCATTTAAAGTTAGTTTCGAATAAAAGCGAAATATTTTTAATTGAATTTGATTATTGAGAAAAATCTATGTGCTAAAATTAAATTGCCTACTTTTCAGACCAAACAACGCAGCCTTTCAGGCAATGTTAAGGGGTGCCTAATTAATCTTGACACCGTAACTTTTATGTATGGACTTGCTCCTCGCACATCTCGAGTTTAATAGCGTCGTTGCTGCTGATAATACCTGTTATGCATAGATCTACGTGATTACAATTCATGAAAAGTGTTCACACTTAGGGGCGTTACCCCGGCAAAAACTAGACGCTGAGCCTATGTTGTTACTGAGTTGGTCGCAAGTTAATAAGGCTCAACTTCTCGCGTTTGTTTAATAGGTAAAACCAAAAAATCCCCATTACATTCCTTGGGTATACATTTGCATGAAGGTCGCTAATTGGCCGCTGGATAAAGTGGAGGAAGAATAATTATGTTCCTCCAAATTTTTTTCTTGTTGTTGATATTTCTGTGCCATGTCAACTCCTTTACAATGTCCCTGTGGCGTCTCCCGATATCTAAGTGATCGTAAATGAAAGGTTCTCTGCTTCAGTGATGGAGATCCAGATATAATATGTCCATATAGAAGTCCAGAGTTCAAATAATATGTCTCTGGAAATAATCCAGGTAGATCTACCGCGATCCACAACCTCAAGTGGTTGAACATTACTCATATTTATTTACAAATCTTGATGTTTAAGCAATCATTTTGTTCCCTATAACAGTCTTTCATTCGACTAATAAAACAGAATAAAAACGACAATAGTCGTGATCAACAGGATAAGGGTTGAAAGCGATTATAATCGTGGTCAGCAGTGAAAGGGTTTTATATTATTATACCGCCAGTGAAAGGGTTCAATGAGATAACATGCAATTTCTCAGCTGGTGGTAGACTGTTATATGTTAACCCTTGGCTCCCCAGCAGCGCTTTAAACATGTACGTCCTGAATATATTTCCATATGTGTCCCATGTGTTGGTCCAGCGCCTGAGAGACGCTGGCCTAACATTCTATCAATATTGGTTTAACGTTGCGTGTTTGGTGTGTGGCATTATTGTAAGCTGAATGTTTATCAACTGATCGCTCGCCCTTCAAGTGCTGCATCTGCTGAGTTTGACATGTTTCATTTATATGTCATGAGGCTTCATTAACAGTGCTGGTGATATGAGGTGTGTGATCACACGCACACGCCATCACACGCCTAAAACAAAGTTGAAGTGTAGGAAAAACAGCACGCCTCGTACAATGTACAGATACAAAGGCAACACTTAGTGGAGTGCAAATCACATTTGAACACACTCCTTGCTCATTCAAAGAGTGTCATTTTCCACACACCACTATTTTTCAAACGACCAGCACTGCATTAAGTATATGTAAAGAAAATGATAAGAAAAACATTGTCTTGAGTAATTGATCAAATTCCCAGAAATTGTAACCAAGTAACCGACAACAGTTTTGAGATAAAATTTAAAAATAAATTATTTACTGAACATTCAATGGTAAATGCACGATTCTATTGCATCATAAAAAATATATCATTTATTAGCTCGCCTTTTATTTTTTTTAATGATGCCCCTAGTATTGCTACTCCCATGTTCATCTCATTTAAATCACCAGTAATAAATACTTGTTGTAACAACAAGTCTAGGCCAGTGGTCCAAACTGTTCAGACGCCAGGGATATGCAGTTCTGGCTACATTGATGTGCACACAATTAAAAATATATCATTATTGGAAATAAAGGTATTTTTGCCACTCCGAAGGGACGATATATCCCAGCAAACACGAGGCGTTGACCCGATATTGTTCAAATGATGGTCCACCATCTACGACGCTGGACCAACATTATAATAAATCAGCACATTGTCAACAGGTCAACGCTTCGTGTTTGTTGCGATCACCCATCTTCCCTACACTGCACTGTTTCTATCGTATTACGATGACACTTTAATGACCATTACCCAGCAAACACAAAACATTTGTATAACATTTGTACAATGTCGACCCAACGTCTTCAATGGTTGGCCCAACATTGTACAAATGTTATGCAAATGTTTTGTTTGCTGGGTAGTGCAGAAAAGTAACGTAAAGCAACAATTTATTACTGCATATCTTCCCTACAGCAAGGTTTGATTCCGCAAGGTGGCCTGACGGCACGCGGAGTCAAGCCTTGCTGTAGGGAAGATGCGATCATCAAATAAGACATTTCAACAAGATTATGTTTGATTTTTTCAGGGAAGAACTCCACATATCGTCATTCGGTGCCGTCGTTCACAGACTGGGAGAAGACGGCTGGGGAGTATGGCGGGGCGGCCGGCGGAAGCTCTGGCGGGGAAGACTCCAGTGACTCAGAGTATGAAAACGAGGCTCTACAGTCCAAACAAGATCAAGGTAAAAACAAATGTAGCAGCAGGACGATTATAACTCGAATCAATGCAACCATAATCCATTTGAAAACCCAACATTTATATTTGTGTAACTAGCAGTGTGCATGGTCATACAAACTTAATTGAAATAGCAACGTTGCTAAAATTTAAATGTGTGCAAAATTGTTATTATCGGTATATCAGAAAACCTCGTTGAAAAAGCTCTCAAAAGTAAAAATTATCCCGTCAGTATTGATTTATATACTCATTTATAACATTGGATGTGTACCTGGAAACTTTTCATTGTCTGCTTATAAAATGATCAGCTCTTCTATTCGTGCTAATTGATCAGGCACCTTGAGTGGGTGACACTTGAGATTATCGATTTGTGATCACTGTGTGCCCAACGCCTTATTGATACCCTCAAGTGGACCTGCCATCCTGTGTCTATAGTATCGCCCATTAACCATACAAGTTCTAAGTCAGAAAATTGATTTTAACTCACTGGAAGCTGTGGATCGCGGTAGGGTGACACAAGTTCCATCGATTCAAAATCGTTTGAGGATTCAAATTTATGTGCCACCAATGCCGAACGACATTTCAGGTACTATTTAGTCGTTCGCTAAATTTTCATTTGCTGAAGGTTGTGAAACGCGGTGGCTAAAAATAATTTTAAAAATTTAAAAGTTCACATTTATTTGTTAACAATCTTGTTATAACTACATAATTCAGCTATTTTTTTTTAATTTAATCGTCATTCACATTGCAAAGGTTGTGGATATACATGTACAGCACAACAGCTCGTTCAACGATGAAGACGCTCCGAAGCAGATTAACTGATTGCTGTAACAATGACAGGAACGTTGGTCAGGATTTTGTCAATTGCTGTCGAAGCTCTCGCATTTTTGGCTGACCGTTTTTAAATGCAATACATTGACATAAAAATAATTCAATGCTAGTCCAACCTCCGCTACATTCGTCCAACAACGTATTATTATTCTCATGTAGCTTGCTCACTCCAGTGAAATGAAGTCGAAAAATTCATCTTAAATGTTTTGGGCGCCATCTAGTGATTGCATTTATTCCGTAAATTTATGTTTACGAGCATGAGCTGATCTGAAATCGAAATGGAGTTATTGAAGGAAATATGCATCCCTTTACGAATTGACGGATACTATGTATACATACAGATCTATAACTAACATTTGATGTATTGAATAATTCTGATGATTTGATAATATTAGAAAAAATAGTTGTTTAGTTGGTAGCAATAACAGGGCGGGATTCGTCCCCTGCTGTGGCAGTCAGATTTCAAAGAAACAAAATGTTTCTTCTCCATCAACTCGTAAAGAGTTATCTTCATTCATTCCTAATTCATTCATTCATTCATTCATTCATTCATTCATTTATTCATTCATTCATTCATTCATTCATTCATTCATTCATTCATTCATTCATTCATTCATTCATTCATTCATTCATTCATTCATTTATTCATTCATTCATTCATTCATTCATTCATTCATTCATCTATTCATTCGAGTAGCCAATATTGACGAGTGTACCCGACCATATCAACCAGCACCCTGATAAATCACGTGGACCGTGTAGCTCATGGCGTGAAACTCCATGTTTCTCAGATTAATGATAATCAACTTGACATACTCAGATTTGATGTCTAGCTGACAAAGTCGTGTAATCTCGTTACGTCAGCATTTAAGTACTCGGTACTTACTACAACTGCTTACCAGCCTCGGCTTAATGTTGACCCGACATCAAAGACGTTGGTTCGACGTTAAGCCAATGTTTACCCGACGTATTGTGTTATCTTCTTAATGCTTATGTTTTTAAGTGGTCTTCTATTATTCATAACTCGCGTACATGCCAGCAAACACGAGACCTTGACCCAATGCTTGGTTAATGTTGGCCCACCGTCTACGACGCTGGCCCAACATTAACCAAGCATTGGGTCAATGTCTCGTGTTTGCTGGGATGCCTTTATCGGACTGGAACTGATACAATACTTTGAGCTGGAGTCTCGACTCGATATTGACTCAACGCTGCTTTGATGTCTGACATGCTGATCCAGTATACTGCTCTTCAAAACCAAAACGCAATACTGCATTTTGGCTTCGCAGAGAAGTATGCGTGCAACCGTCTGCTGAGATTTTTTATTAGATGCATTTAAACCCACCAACTCCCCGGCAAGCACGATACGCTGACCAACTTTGGTTTAATGTTGGCCCATCGGCTGCGAGGCTGGCGCGACATTAATCTATTATCGAGTCACCGTAAAATATTTGCTGGTCCTTTTCAGTGCTGTGGATGCATAATGACTTCACTCCTCAACATCCATGCCTGTACGTTTTATGTGTTATACAAATCTCATGGATTTTGTGTACACAGTAGTATTTATTATTACATACATGTACATGTAGTTTGAACATTCCAATTCACTATTTATGTGATGTAGTCCCCATACATGTGCTAATCTGCGTTACTAGCTGTTCATTTTACGAAGATCAATGTACATACCCCCATGGCTTATATAAAACTATTTAGCCACTCCCTACATGTATATGGCATTTAAAAATAAAAATACCCATGTACATATTGTACATGCATTGTAATTTGTTGTGAGACGAGTTTATGTCGATGTTCAGATTTATGATGAATTATCAGTGACAAATATTCTGTTGAAGAGTGGCACTACCTTTAGAATCTATTACAACGTTTGATCGATAAACATCAATTTCATAATTTATGTATTTGTGGTGATGAGTTTGAAAGGACTTTCACCTATGACACATTGACTGTTAAAAGTTAGATGATGTAATTCAGTGGTAGAGCATTGCTTTGAAATCTCTTCCAGTTAACAAACTGGTTAAAGACAGATTTTGTAAAGTGTTCTTCTCTTGATGTAGCGTGATTGGAAGGGCGTGGCCCTGGCGCCTGTCATGTCAGAGCTTGGGATCTCGTCCACCGCTTTCGGAATTCTGATTTCAGGGAAATAAAAGTAATGTTCCCCACCTACTTGTAAAGATTCAATATTGTGAGTTCTGAATTTCCGTGACATAAAGCGACCTCAGACTGCTAGGGTGCGAATTTAAAATCCTTTGATTTTAATCAAATCAATCAATCAATCAATCAATCAATCAATCAATCAATCAATCAATCAATCAATCAATCAATCAATCAATCAATCAATCAATCAATCGATCGATCGATCGATCGATCGATCGATCGATCGATCGATCGACCGAGCGAGCGAATGACCGATCGATCGATCGATCGATCGACCGAGCGAGCGAGTGACCGAGCAAGCAAGCAAGCAAGCAAGAATGCGAGCAATCAAGCAAGAAACCAAGCAAGCAATCAAGCAAGCAATCAAGCAAGTAGTCACAATAAATAAATATCAATCGATCACAATTATTTGATAAATCAATCAACCTCAATCAGTCACAATCAATCAATCAATCAATCAATCAATCAATTAATCAATCAATCAATCAATCAATCAATCAATCAATCAATCAATCAATCAATCAATCAATCAATCAATCAATCACAATCAATTAATCCCATTTAATCAATCTTCAATCACCAATCAATCAATCAATCAATCAATCAATCAATCAATCAATCGATCGATCGATCGACCGAGCGAGCGAGTGACCGAGCAAGCAAGCAAGCAAGCAAGAATGCGAGCAATCAAGCAAGAAACCAAGCAAGCAAGCAAGCAATCAAGCAAGTAGTCACAATAAATAAATCTCAATCGATCACAATTATTTAATAAATCAATCAACCTCAATCAGTCACAATCAATCAATCAATCAATCAATCAATCAATCAATCAATCAATCAATCAATCAATCAATCAATCAATCAATCAATCAATCAATCACAATCAATTAATCCCATTTAATCAATCTTCAATCACCAATCTTCAATCATTTTCAATCAGCGGGGAATATTTTTATTTAACGTTGGACTGAGAAATCCGGATAAAGCATGGCAAAATTCTAGTTAAATATTGCGACAATACAACATCCAACCAATTGACCCATCATTACTTGAACACTACTGTTGCAGCCGCTCGTGTTTCCGTGTATAGTAAGACCGATTATTCAATACCGGCACGACCCAATGGTTCCCATTAGGGCCTAACTTTGTGAAAGAGACTCATGCTTCAGTCATTCCATACATCTACCAATCTATACTTTACCTGTTAGCCTATATTTAGAATAACTTTCCTTTCTATAAAGTATAGTGCTATCAGTGTCTATAGTATATATGAGTTGTGAGTGCGATTTTTAAAATGATTTATCTGTTATCAAAAAAGAAAACTTTTTTCTAAACTGTGGAGGATTTATTATCGATTTCAATGCGAGGATTTCAGTTTATGAAATGTTAAAAATCCACACCGATGATCCAATATTATCTAAATCATGTACTTGTAGAATAATTGTACAAGTACATGATTATACAGACTTTATAGCGTAAAATACGGCGCACTCTTGTATTTAGCCGGTGGGGATCGAATTCTGCTGCTAATGATCTCCGGATTTACTGGCACCGGATCACCTCTACCCCACACACTGACGGCAGAGATTTTATCGACCGATATGTAATAGTGTAGAAGCAATATGTCCTCTTTTGTTAACTTTTATTTGATCTCTATCCCGATTGCATGCTCTACGACAACACCTGGTTTCTGTGTGCGTGCACATGTGGCACTTTGATTTAAAATATCTATAATTTAATAATAATCAAGTCTTGCAGAATATTTTTTTTAGATTCGCTTGATATTACTCTACAATTTAAGTGCGAGTGAAGTCTAAATATTTTATTTAAAAAACTATGTATTTGTAAAATACTATATCTGTATCAAATGAACCTCTTTGAAACATACAGATTGATATTTTTACATAACTAGGATAATTTCTGACATTGATATTGACTATCTGAGTTTAAAATTGAATATATCTTATCTGTGTGGTTCCATTCAAGATGTATGTTAAGGCCTTTTTGAGTAAAGCAAATTGACAGTCATGTTGGTCCGTCGCCGTCTTCGACGTCGCCCATACTACATTAACCCTTTCAGTGCGGGGATCGACTTTAGAAGTCAGATTCTGACGTCTATGGACGTCAGAATCTGACGTCTGAAGTCGATCCCCACACTGAAAAAGCAAAATATTTATAATAGCCATAACATAGGTATTCAAATGAAGTATAAAGAGCTAACACTAAGACATTCGTGATGATTTCAAATTGAAAAAAACTTTTGGTCTGTATGGTTTATATAAAAATAGTTTAGCTCCTTGAGGATTAAGCCAACATTGGATCAATACCTTGTGTTATGTCTGCTGGATATATGAGAGGTTTGAATATCAGCCATATTCTACTAATAATAACACTTCGATTCTTATAGGGTGTCTGTATATTATTTATTAGGCTATATCGGAAACAAATCAGCTGGACTACACTTGTCTCAAAACACGACGTTTGTGTCCAGAATAACACCAACCGGACTACCCAGCAGGAGGCCAGTCGATCCCGGAGAATATAAGGCAGACGGTGCTGGCTTAGTGTTGATCCAACGTCGCAGACGGTGGCCCAACGTCACGTGTTTTCTGGGTATTTAATCGGGGGGGGGGGGGGGGGGGGTTGTGAACGTGGACAATACAGTCACCAACTGTGTGATATATTGTGATTAAATCTACGTTAATAGTTCCATGGGCATCCAGATTGATTATAGGCTGACAGTGTCGGCACGAGAGTGTATCATCACGAATTCGATTGTTATTTTATATCCTCGTGAATTTATGAATCTCGATCTCGGTTTAACGATTGGTGGAGATTGTTTTCAATTTAATGTCAAATTTTACTCTTTGTATAAACAGATAAGCTTTGTTGTAATTATTATGAAAAAAATAGTAGTCTTTATAATGCTTGCGTTCAGTTGCACACATAATCAATCCTTTTTCATGTTTTTAAAGGTAATCCACATCAAGGTTACCATTTTCCAGTGCGACTTATACTTGTTGGACTGCTGGATGAGAAGTATTTTCAGATATTGGTATATATCTGGCTCGAGTGAAAGTATATGAAAATAAGATAGTGTTTTCTCTGCAATTTTGTGGGGGATTTCAATGCATGAACGCCTCTCGCTGTTCCATACGCCATAGTACAGAGAGGGTTTAATCCGGCTGGATGAAGTTTTATGATTAACTTGTCGATAGAGTATGTATAGGACATTATCCTACCCAGTAAACACTATCCAATGTCGGTGTAATGTTAGGACAGCATTGTAGACAGTGGGCCAGCATGAAGCCAGTATCGGGTCAATGTCTCGTGTTTGTTTGGTGGCTTCACAGTGACTATCCAGCACTGTGTAGGCACAAGACGTTGAATCAATGTTGGTTTAACGCTGGTCCACCGTCTACGACGGTGGACCAACGTTAAACTAACATTGATTCAACTTCTTGCGTCTGCTGGGTATTGTATCCAAGGAGCATTATAACCCGCGAGTATTATAACTGGAATATAATAACACCGTCCGGAATATGTCAACACCGCTACAATAACTGAGGTAGCTGAGGACATCAGTCCAATGCTGTGCTCATTGAAGCTATTATTTCGCCGACGTGAGCAGCGCGGATTTCAGCAGGATCCGCTAATCAGCTAAAATGTGAGTACCGCCTGATCCAGAAGATTATGGCAGTGCCACTCGCGGACGTGTGTTACCGTACAATCACTCCACATGTCTCCATAATATTTTGTTGTTTATCTATATACCAGCAGTGTTTTTCAGTTGGTACCATTGCGCAGACTGTCTTGGTACCAGAGAGGGCATCGTGGTACGCTTCAAGGGTAACAAAAGACCAAATTGAACTCTGTGGACTAATATTCACCAGTAAAAATGGTAGAGGAGGCATCAAGCGGTTCGAGGATGATGTATCAACAAGCATGGATTGTTTCTGATACACGTACACTGTGACTGTATTCAAACACAAAGCGATTTATAAAGCGTTATCAGACATTGCCGTATGTGATCATGATCGAATACGCACTTGGTCTCATATAAAGACATTAAAGCCAAGTATCAGATTGTATATAAATCGAGTACACCTGGCAGTCTGACACAGGATTTCCAGTATCCTGAGCATGGAGTGACCCCCCCCCCCCCCTTGAACATACCCATGTTAAGAGCTGTAAATCCTTAGCCATCACTTTTGTAGGTCCTTTCAAGGTGGTAATACTCAGTACTGAGATTCGGCACGTATGTACAACAGCCTGCAACTGTGTGAGTGACCACAAGGATTACGTTGATGCTCGCCAGCAAAGAACGGTACCTCAATTTTTACTCCATACTCGCTGGAAACTGTGTCAATTTTTCTTCCATACCACGCGAAAATTACTGATGTAGCTCCCCCCTTGTATGGAATAAAGTACATGTGAATGTCAAGAGATTTATCATGGATATCCACGTTTTAACTGGTGATGCTGTGGTTACCTTGGAGGAAAATGGAGCCTAATTTTGCCAGAGCATGGCTGTGGTAATACACACAGATATACGACGTTTTGATATAACACGACCAGTACACTTCTCACCAATCTGTGCCATCAACAGTTTTCCTCACTGTTGTACAGCAGTTTCAGCCAGATGTATTTTTACTTCACGAGAAGGCTCACCGTTTAATACGACCACCCACCCATCTGTGAATATGGATTATCATAACATGTGACTGGCATGGCATGACGAGGGTTTCTGTTTCACCAATTCCTGTGAGTTGTATAAAAGACAGCGACCCGCTCTAAAGCAGTGCTGAACGTCCAGGGAATTTGATTCTAAAAAAATTGTGTCAAATACTGCCACATCAACATATTACTGATCAGTTGCCATCGATTGTGTAGCGAACTGCACAACTACACGACACAAATGTATACACATATGTAGCATTTGATCACCACATCTGGTTCAACATTGGGCAAAGCAGAGGATTACAGAATATGGCAAAGTTAAAAAATATTGCGATGTGCTCGGAATATTAGATGGAAACACGTTTCAGGACCTTGTGCTGCTGCCAACTTTATGAAATAGTTTATGAAATAATGTGTATCTAGATCAGTAGATGTGACTCCATATAAAGACCCTTGGTTAATATATATCAAGGATACTTTTCAGCGGTATATGACGCCAGACCTGTTGATGTATTTGATCTAGTATACGGAATACGTGGCCACATTTTCCTCTTTTCTCACTTGCTGATGTAAGATCAGCCTACTGGAGTATCATCATGGCTTTGGAGCACCAGAGACAGATTAGCCTGGAGCATGCCTACGCTCACTTGTCTAAGATTCTGCCTCAGCTGTTCGGCGAGCGAGAGGACTGGGGCATGCAAGATTACGAACTCATCGAACGATTTATGCAAGAATCTGATTTTTTCCGGAATGCAGGTGAGTGCCATGGAGTAATGTCACAAATTTATCTGCACGGCTTCATTTCTCATTTTATTCGTCACAGGGTTTAACCTTTGAAGCGCTGAAATATTTTTGTATAAACCATGGAGACCAAAGGGTTTTTTCAATCTATGAAATCATCATAACATATGTCTTAGTTAGTTATTCCCGCTTCATATGAATACCTATGTTACTCTTACAGTGCGGGGGTCGACTTTAGACGCCAGAATCTGACGTCTACAGACGTCAGATTCTGACGTCTAAAGTCTATTCCCGCGCTATAAGGGTTAATTTTGTCAGTGGCTCCACTTTCTCTTTGATTATTTAACACTCTTAACCCTTTCACCGCTAAATCTCTTTTATTAGACGCTGTTGTCCGGAAAGATGTGTTTTTAAACATCCGGATTCGCAAATGTTTAGTCACAAATTAAACAAATAGAGTAATTTTCATCCACTTGATGTTGTGGATCGTGGGAGCGAGACACAACTTCAAGTTGGTGAAAATTAAGTTTAGATCACTTGGCGGGCAGAGGGTTAATAAGTGTGATTAATACTAAGTCACCGTCTGAGTTAAAGGCTTATAATTATATGCTACCCTAATGAGTGACAGAACCATTAAGCTCAATGGAGACTAAATGTTTTTGTTTAAAGTGAACAGCAGATTAAAGTAGTTTTCATCCACTTAACTTGGCGATTAATAACTTGGAAGTGGATTTAAAATTCAACATCTTGTCGTGGCACAGCATGGACTAATGTAAATCCTTAGGCGGGCGAAATCTTCCTTCAATCATTTCACCACTGAAACCGTATTTCAGCTTATGAAACGTGACTTTGGTGGTGAAAGGGTTACGCGCCAACTTGGGTCTTGTCAAGTTAAAAAAAATCCATCAATCCGAGAAAAAACTGGGATTGGCCAGACCCTAACCAACCAACCCCCTATTCACATTTTTTTTGGTAAAACATGTACAAAAAAACAACTGCACAAAACACACAAAAAAACACACACAAAAATCCGGGTTGGGGCTTGACCCAGCCACCCACTTCCGAGTTATTTTTTGATGTTTTTCCATTTGACAAGATCCCGTATTTATTGGCAATTTAAAGTGGGTAAAAATGATTCATGTTTGCTCAACTCGCGATGAAACTTTTACAATATTATTATTGCAGATTTAACACAAATTTCACTCCCAAGATTAACCATGACAGCGCGGGGATCAACTTTAGTCGTCAGAATCTGACGTCTGCAGTAGACGTCTAAAGTCGATCCCCGCACTGTAAGAGTAAAAATATTTCTAATGGCCCATAGACCCATAACATAGGTATTCAAATGAACTGGAAAGAGCTAACTAAGACATTTATGATGATTTCAAAATGGAAAAAACCCATTTGGTCCCCATGATTTTCATAAAAAAATTCTCGCTTTAAGGGTTCGTTTTGGTAGGGGGGTGGTTGGGTGGCCAAATCCAATACAAACTTAATGTCTTCGTATTTTGGAACATTGCGAAATTCAACGACGCCCCCAAGCAGTTACTGCATTTTGACTTTGCGCTCAAATGGTGTATATGGTGATATAAGGATTAGGCTCGTGTTAGCCTGTTATATTTTACATCAACAAGTGCATACTTAAATCAAACATAGACCTGTCAACGTAAACCCACATTAACATGTACTCGTCAATATCCTGCAGCATTTCCCGAAGACTGCAAACACGAGACGCTAAGCCAATGTTGTTATGATGTTGGGACAACGTCTGCGACGTTGGCCCAACATCAAAACAACTTTGGCTCAGCGCCTCGTCTTTGTTGGGTTGTTTCCTCCCCCCCCCCCCCCCCCTCACGCACACCAATATACTGTGTAAATACCGAGCAGGAAGACTTTGCGCTTTATCTTGGGTGTTTATTTCTGCTCGATAGGTAGCGAAATCACTTAATATACAATATCTCATATATTTATATGAGGTCAAGTGTATTGACTGTGACATTTGTGCACTTTACTTTATGTTATGATCGATTGATATTCTTAAAAACTATAACGTGACAAAAACAATGTAAAGAAAAAAAATCACACAGGACAAAGTAACAGCTTGAGATGGCATGTAAAGTTACGCAACAAGATAACGTGTGCGCGTAAACCCTAGCGAGCTGTGCATACCTGTACCCCCAAAATAATTTATCACCGCTCAGTCTCAATAAATACTCTAACTCCTTGATCAGCACATTAATTAATGTCCTCCCACTTTTCTTATCATGTGCGATATGTGAAGTGTAAGCCTTTCGTCACCAATGCTCATTTTTGTACATAATCTAAACTTACATCAGTCTTCAACCGCGACATGCAGGAATATCGAGTCATTTAGTCCTCAATAATTTTATTGATAACAGGTGGTTATATAATCCTAGAATAATATGGTTCTGTGAAACGCAGTGACGTCACCGGATACCGTTTTCAATGGCAACTCGGTGAAAAGAAAGTTATATTATAAGACCCCCTCCCCCATACAGCATTGTATTAGCTAGCTCGGTTAAAATATTGGATTTCAAGGCTATTGAGTTTCACAGAATAGTTAAATACAAATATATATGGCAAACCACGTCCGGCTAAACTCGCGTTATTCATTCTCTAAGCAAGGACGTCCAACCCATTTTTGGAAGTCTGCACGGCAACACTGGTAAACTTCAGTTCTCGCATTTTGCATTTAATAAAACACTTTTTTTAGTACCCGCCGTCACCGTAGGTGAGACGAAGGGAGCTATGGATTCTACCTCCGTTTTTTTGCCTCTTCTTTTGCCTATAACTTTGTAAGAAAATAAGCTAGGATAACAATTTTTGGTATGTGGGTTACTTCCAGGTGGATAATGGACAGGTTAAGATATTTTTAATCTGAATTCAATACGCAAGGTCGCAGAGGAGAAAATGATGATGTTACGGCGTTGGGCCGTCCGTAAGCAATTCGTTTCCGGAGCATATCTCCGATTGTCTTCAAATTTTACACACAACACCCCTAGGGGGTCTAGTTGTGCCTTTTGGGGTATTTGAACTTTGACCTACTTCTGGTTCAGAACTATGACCTATTTAGACATTTTGACGCGCACTTCGTTTCCGGAGCAGATTTCGAAAAGTACTGGACCGATGACAGTCATATATGTTCTCTAAGGTCCCTAGCTGTGCCTTTTCAGGTTTTTGGACCTTGACCTTGAAGTTGACCCAGCACTTTGACCTGATTTATAACATCGGTAAATCCGACTGAAAGATTTTGCGGAATAGCATGAAAACCGCTCAAGATAGCTACACCATTACTATAAAACAAATTGTGAGGTTTCAGGAGAGGATGCATCTTGAAAAATTTCAAGTCGATAAAATTAAAAATGGCCGCCTATCGGCCATTATTCACCTCGACAGCCCTGATATTGCGGAATATCATGAAAACCACTCAATATAGCTACACCATTAATATCAAATAAATTGTAAGATTTCAGGAGAGGATGCATCTTGAAAAATTTCAAGTTGATAAAATTCAAAATGGCCCCCAATCGGCCATTATTCACCTCGACAGGCCTGATATTGTGGAATATCATAAAAACCGCTCAAGATATCTACACCATTACTATAAAACAAGTTGTAAGGTTTCAGAAGAGGATGCATTTTGAAAAAATTCAACTCGTCCAAGTTCAAAATGGCCGCCAATCGGCCATTATTCACTTTCACATGACCGTTATTTGGTAAACCGTGCTAGATGGCTAGACCATTACTATAAAACAAAATGTGTGATTTCAAGAGAGGATGCATCTTGAAAAAATTCGACTCGATAAAATTCAAAATGGCCGCTTATCAGCCATTATTCACTTTCACATGGCCGATATTTGGTCAACCGTGCTAGATGGCTAGACCATTACTATAAAACGAAATGTTTTCAGATGAGGATGCATCTTGAAAAAAAATGACTTGATCAAATTCAAAATGGCCGCCTTTTCGGCCATTATTCATTTTCACATGGCTGATATTTGGTAAACCGTGCTAGATGGCTAGACCATTACCTGATTACTATAAAACAAAGTGTGAGTTTTCGGGGGGGGGGGGGGATGCACCCTGAAAATTTTTAACTTACGAATTCAAAATGGCCGACAATCAGCATTATTTACCTCGATAGGCCTGATATCAGGTAAACCGTGCTAGATAGCTAGACCATTACTATAAAACAAAATGTGACGATTCGGGAGAGGATGCCTTTTAAAAACTTTCGACTCAATCGAATTCAAAATGGCCGCCTATCGGCCACTATTTACTTTTACATTGCTGATATTTGGTAAACCGTGTTAGATAGCTGGACCATTACTATAAAACAAAATGTGAGATTACAAGAGAGGATGCATCTTGAAAAATATTGACTCGATCAAATTCAAAATGGCCGCCTATCGGCCATTATTCATTTTCACATAGCTGGTATTTGGTAACCGTACTAGATGGCTAGACCGTTACTATAAAACAAATTGTGAGATTTCAGGAGAGGATGCATCTTGAAAAATTTTGACTTGATCAAATTCAAAATGGCCGCCTATCGGCCATTATTCACTCTCACATGGGCGATATTTGGTAAACCGTGCTAGATGGCTAGACCATGACTATAGAATGAAATGTGAGATTTCAGCTGAGGAGGCATCTTGGAAAATTTCGACTTGATCAAATTTAAAATGGCCGCCTTTAGGCCATTATTCACTTTCACATGACCGATATTTGGTAAACCGTGCTAGATAGCTAGACGATTACTATAGAATGAAATGTGAGATTTCAGCTGAGGATGCATCTTGAAAAATTCTGACTCGATCAAATTCAAAATGCCCCCCTATCGGCCATTATTTACTTTCACATGCCCAATATTTTGCAAACTGTTAGATGTTAGTCCATTACTATAAAACAAAATTTGAGGTTTCGGGGGAGGATGCACCCTAAGTTTTTAACTAGTTTATATCGAATTCAAAATGACCGTAAATCAGCTATTAGTTACCTCGATTGGCCTGATATCGGGTAAACCGTGCCAGATAGGTAGACCATTACTGGGATACTGATTAGGATCATTAATTTAAATGGAGGTTTGCAATCTCTGACAGACTGTCTAGTTCTTATCTTACTCTTAGACTGGGCTTTTTAGACCTAGTTGTCTTGAGTCTTGATTTTGGACCTAGCCTATGACTACATTAATAACCCTACACAAAACTGCTTAAATAAAATTCTAATTCGGAGCGGGAGCTCCTGGACTTATGTAGTCTTGTTTAATTGCGTTTTATTTGTTATTATATCGTGAGATTATATTCAATACATTAGTTTAATAATATACCTGATTATCAACACGGAACAAGACATCTATAAACAGACCCACTTGTATCTATTCATTCTAAATTGGCTGGATTCACAAAGCAGACCGACTCAAAAATGGGACCACTTTTAGTCAGTCCCATGGGTGGTCCGATTTTCGGCTCTCCACTGTAGGCCTACTATTATTCTCATCGTTTGACTTGATCACTAACGCAATTTAATATAAGACACAGCCTATGCTATAGGACAAATCATACCATATGAACGGAGCTTTATTTTGGTATCACCAAGGTATCATTGGTATGACCATTGAGGCTGAAATTTCAATTGTTTGAGATAAATCATTTCAGCATATTACTGCTCACGAGCGTCATCTGGTGAACAAGTTATAATCACTGATAATTAAGCATCCCTGATACTATGGGGTTGCTTAGTGTTCAGCATTTTTCCGTCTCCGGTGCCGCCTCCGCGGGCGTATTGATAATTACTTCTCACGAAGAAGTTAAATAACAAATTTTGTTTATTTTTTACAGAAATGACCTTTGTGGCTGGGCAATTCTTCTTTGTCCCCGAGCCATAAACAGTCATTTTTCCAAGATGGCCGCCCAAAAATCTTATGCACCGTTAGATGGATCGCATTAAAATTTGATAGGGTATTTTTCACGATCTGATTAACTTCTGGGAAGAATTCATTAAATACAAGATGGCTGACGCATGACATTCTGGGAACACGACGCTGTGTTCACGTATTTATACATCAGTTGATTCAAAGTGTCTACAGCGTATCCCGAGACGTTGATCCAGTGTTTTTTGAATTCATGCTGGGTCAATGTCGCAGACGGTTGTCCAATATTAAACCATTTTTTTCCGTCAAAGGCTCCACAAGGACATATTGTGCGCACCCGGCGGTGATTTACAACTTACAATACTAGTAGAAGGTAGCTCTGGAGCGTGAAGGGTTAATTTCTATACTAATTTAAATGTTTAATAATCTGTGTTCGATGTTTTTCCTTAAAAGACTCGAATTGGAATTAGAGACGGAATTTCCAGCTTTAAATGAAATAAAAACAGCCATTTAACATGTTTAAGTAACTTAAATATTATTGATAACATTTTCCAAACATTTTTGTTGATGTAAGAAAAATATAAATATTTGCTGTTTGAATCAGTATTCCAGGTGCCTCTGCAAGTAAATTGTTAGAAATGCGGTGCCGCTCTGATTAGTACCAGTCGCCGCCCTCCAAGCCCGAATTGATTTTCCTATGAGATCAATACACGTAGTGATCTTGGATTAGTTGGCACGAAATCACACTGTAGCACTTCTTATTCTGTCAGAATAAATAATACGAATGAAATGCTGTTGCACTTATATTATTCTGCATGAACAAGTTGTGATGAATAGGACGTCAGTGGCGACGCTGCTAATTTGTTTTGTTTTTTTAATTTGTATTTGTATTGAACCCTTTAAGCCCTCGCGATGCATTAAAGCATCATTTTACATCCCTGTAAACAGACTTAATTTTCCAACAACTTAGGGTTTTATAATGATAATTTCCATAAAACTCGTTTACCAATTCATGGTAATTTTCTTTAATTTCTAAACCACATAGAATCATCTTCATCCACTACAAGTCGAGAATTGCGATAGCAATTCGCGGCTTGTAGTGGGTGAAGATGACAATGGGAAATTCAGGCTTCAAAGGGTTAAACCATGGAGACCAAATGGTTTTTTCAATTTGAAATCATCATGAATGTCTTAGCTTAGCTTATTATGGCAATGCCACCTGACATGATTTTATTTGTTTGGCATACCATGTATATTGTCATATATTATTTTAACAAACTAACATTCTTGTATATACATTTACATATATCTCTCTTATTACTATGACAAATAAGCCTGTAATGACTTTTATTTCTGTCAAGAAAATATCTGTCTGTCTGTCTGTCTGCCTGCTAGCTCTTTCCGCTTCATTTGCATACCTGTGTTATGAGTCTACGGCCATTATAAATGTTTCTCCCTTTTAGTGCATGTAGTGCGGGGATCGACTTCAGACGTCAGAATCTGACGTCTACCGTCAGTCCCCGCGCTGAAAGGGTTAAGCCCTATTATTGTCAACTGATCGAATAGATACTGGTAAGGTTCAAATTGTACAAGTGGTGCGGGACAGTCTTTATACGTAAGAATTTGACGTCTGTAGACGTCGGATTCTAACGTATAAAGACGGTCCCCGCACTGAAAAAAATAAAATATTTATAATGGCCGTAGACCCATAACATAGGTATTCAAATGAAGCGGAAAGAGCTAACTAAGACATTTATGATGATTTCAAATTGAAAAAACCCATTTGTAGTCCGTGGTACAGATAGCAAAAAATTGGGTATTGGTACCAAATGGAGGTACCAAAAAATTGTTTGCTTTTCGTTTAGTCATACATCTGAGGAGTGTAAAATGCTATGATGGACCTCTGTAAGTAGTAGCTTAAGGTTAGAAAAATCACTTTGTTTATATGTACTATCGTATTATTTTGATGATTTTCTCGCGGAAATTCTACCTTAATGTCATGTAAGTGATGAGTATTGAGAAGAAGAAGAAGAAGAAGAAGAAGAAACTTTATTTCACCATAATTATATACAACATTTTTTTAGTAATTTATAAAAGGAATAGGTTTAGGAGACCTCCATTAAGACATTAAGCCGCTAGCATGGAGGCCACCTTGTAATAAAAAA
Source organism: Flabesymbios commensalis (assembly GCA_964017125.1). NCBI lineage: Eukaryota > Metazoa > Annelida > Polychaeta > Terebellida > Flabelligeridae > Flabesymbios > Flabesymbios commensalis. The sequence goes on from OZ024914.1 coordinate 48,938,128, forward strand.
TATAAAAAAACTGTGCACCAAACATTTCACATAATAAAAATACAAACAAATAAACATACATACAGTAAAAACACCATATACATAAAGCAAAATTATGTAAATAAACTCTCATAAACATACCAAAAAAAAAAAGAAATGATCAAAATGATGAAAACATTGACAATTTATACACCTTTGATATTTTCAAATACATTAAGAGGTTAGAGTTAATTATTTATTGGGCAGCCAAACGATGGCAGACATAGCAATTTTCAACTATACAATTCTCTGTGTAATTTTCAAGGAGACTCAATTTAATGTATCTACAAAAACTATCGAAGGAATGCGTGAAAATTTTATTTATAATATTAGTGGAAGTAGTGTTGATAATTTTTGGTAGATTATAACGGAGACATCTTTTACAAAACTCCCGTTTGGGTCGAAAAGGGCGAAGATTTTGACAATGGCGAGTGTTGTAATTGTGATAAGTACAGTTTCTGGGCATGTTAAAGGAGTCAAAGTATTCTGGTAATTGATTATTTAATAATTTATTGTAAAATTTGAGCTGATTTAAATGAAGAATGTCATGAATTTTTAATATTTTCAATTTTTTTAATAATGGATCAGCATGTGAAAACTTAGGACTTTTATCAATAATTCTAATGGCCCGTTTTTGAAGTTTATATAAATGTTTTGACTCATAGCCCCAGCCAAGTAAACAGTAATTAAGTTGAGATAATATAAGTGAATTATAAATAGTAAGTAAAATATTCTGTGGCAGCTGAAATTTTAATTTGTTCATAATCCCAATGATTTTACATATTTTATTTGAAAGTTTATTGACATGATCGGCCCAACCCAGATGTTTATTAAAAGTTAATCCCAAAAAATTAAAATTATCGATACATCGTAAATCAGTATTATTAATCTTGATGTTAGGTATTGTTACTCTTTTTTGACGCTGATAAAAAAGCATAAATTTGGATTTACTGGTGTTAAGCGACAGCCTATTAACTTTCAGCCAAACACAAATTTTTTCTAATTCTCTATTTAACAAAACATTAATATTTTCCTTATTATCACGATTATTGAAGTCACTTAGTTTGGCTAAAAGTGTACTGTCATCGGCATACGATATGATTTTAAATATATCACTTGCATTTGTAAAATCATTTAGATATATGATGAATAAAAGTGGGCCAAGAATAGATCCTTGTGGAACACCTGTTTTAACTGGAAGAAGACTAGATTTGATGTTGTTTATTTGTACGAATTGTTGCCTATCCGACAAGTAACTATTTAAAAGGTTTAATGCGCAGTCCTTAATACCGTAGTGTTTTAATTTGTCTAATAATATGGAATGATTCAATGTATCAAAAGCTTTACTTAGGTCGAGAAAAATGGTTATAGGGATGTCTCCATTATTCATATACGTTGTTAGTCTGTCAATTAATTCAAAGGCAGCTAATTCAGTGGAATGATTCTTACGGAAGCCATATTGACTAATATTAAATAATTTATTTTCTGTAAAATATTTATTTATTTGCTGGAAAATAACTTTTTCAAAAATTTTTGATATAACTGTAAGAAGAGAAATAGGTCTATAATTTTCAATGATTGTTGCATCTGAATTTTTAAATAAGGGAGAAACTTTGGCTATTTTTAATTTTTGTGGAAATATGCCCGTCGTCAGAGATTGGTTAACAGTAATTGTCAAAGGTCTAATAAGGTGATCTTTAATAAGCTTTATTAACGAATTGGAAATCTCATCATGTCCAGAACTATTCTTTGGAGCAAAATCATCAATTATTTTAGAAATACATGATTGATCAACCGTAGTGAAACTAAATTTTAACAGAGACGGATTTCGGAGATAATTTTTATGCGAGTTACCATGACAATTTTTAATTTTTGCTGCTAAGTTCGGGCCAATATTTGCAAAATATTCGTTAAAATTATTAACAATTGATTCCGGTTCTTTTATGACTAGTCCATTTTTAATGATATATTCAGGAGTGATTTTCTTCCCCTTTTTTTGTAATAAAGTGCTAATTGTTGACCAGGTCTTTTTAATATCACGCTTATACTTATCAAACAAATTGTGATAGTGATTTTTTTTCGCCAAGTAGATATTTCTGTTTAGTATAACATTATAGGTACGTAAATTAATTTTTCTTGCTTCAAATTCCACAGAGTTTATGTCGGTGTTCTTTAGCTTTTTGTATAATTTATCTCGAAAATTAATTGAATTCACTATTCCTGTGGTAATCCACTCGGAAAATTTATGTTTTCTTTTATTGAATTTAACTTTTTTGCTTGGTAAATATTTTTGTTTTAATGTTACAAGAGTGTTTTGAATTATATCGTAATTGTAATTTGGATTCTCATTTATATCACTATTCATTTTTTCTAGAATCTCAGCGGCAGCAACTGCCCCTTTAAATTTATTAAGCGAATCACTTGAATGTCTATTTGTGTAAATAAATTTATCATGTATTTCACGATTTTTGCATAAGTTTATTGAAAGAAAATATGGGAGGTGATCAGAAAGACCACTTATTAAAATTCCTGAAGAGCTGTTGATAGATTTTGATGAAAGCTTACAATAAATATTGTCAATAAGGGTCCCTCTGTTATTTGAAAGTCTGGTGGGTAAGGTGATTTTAGGGTAAAAGCTATGAGAAATCATAACGTCAAAAAATTCACTAAAAATAGGTTTTTTCTTGATTTTTAACAAATCAATATTGAAATCGCCAGTTAAAAATACCTCACAATTTCTCGATTCTAGACCAGATAAGATTGGCGTTAGTTCATTTATAAAAGTTTGGTAGTTTTCATTGCGATCACGCGGAGGTCTGTATATGTTACCAATTATAATATTTTTATTAAGGGTATGTCCTGAAATTTCAATAAATAAACCTTCCCAGACCTCGGACTGTACATAAATGGGTAGTTTTTTAAACATATATTTTTTGTGCAAATAAAAAGCCAGACCACCATGCGCGCTGCAAAGAGAACTTTGTGGTATAAAATTGTAATCTTCGATATCAAGTAATGAAAAACAACTCGTTTCATTTAACCAGGTTTCCTGTAAACATAAGACATCAAATTGAAATGATTTTTCATTCATTTTTTTAAGAAATATTTGAAGCTGGTCAAATTTGGCATTTATAGACTGAATATTCAAACTGAGTAAAGTAAACTGGTTTCTTTTATCTACAGAAAATTGTATGAATTCTTCATTATCAAAGTAAGGAGAGTGTTTAATAATTTCAATAGACTCCTCGCCATTGCCAACATCATTATTGAGGACGTAGTTTAAAGAGTTTGTTTGGTTGCACTCTAAGCCTCTGATATGTGTATTATATTCTGCCATTGTGAAAGACGATAGTAGATATAATTTCATGCATATTGAGATCAAATAATTCGTTGGTACATTTATATGGAGAATATGGAAACGTAATTGCGTGAAAGAAAACAAAAACTAACAAATAACAAAATTCAAGCAAAACACAAACACAGGACCCGCTGCCTAAGATCATCTTTGGACCTTACAACCGGCGACGTGTACTGCTGACTGGAACAAATTGAGCTGGTTCAAAAAAGAAAAGTGATATGCTAAAACAAATAATCAAGCATATACCCAATAAGCAAACAAATGTAAAAGAGAACTAAAAAGTGATATAAGCTGGTCATAAGTAAACAGTGGTGAAATTAAATAGCATTATAAAGAGAAAAAACACGTGAGCATAAGTTGATGCTCTTTGGGAACTTAACGAACACCCTACCAATTGTTATGAATACAAAGAAGACAGGAATGAGCTACATAATAATAATAAGATTTGTACGACATACATTCTACCAGAACTACCCAGTATTCATGATTTACAAGGTAGTATAAATGAACACCTCAAATTGTAGTGTCTGTGTGCTTATGTGGATCACAAAAATATATGTATGAAACATAACGTCCAATATACTTCCCTATACAATACGTGGAAGACACAAAAATGTCATTAGCATGTTTGAATGCTTGAGCTTAAACTATAATTCATATACTCTAATTAGACAACCAACGGATATTGAAAATATTCTAAAATTTACCGCATTAGACATCTCAACCATATCTGATCAGCTAAACTAAAATTAGAATCTGACAGATAATTTGCTTTCTTGGAATAAAGATACAAAGCTAGCTGTCACTCTATCCATGCATAGAAAATACAATTTAAAATCATAATTAGAGTTCAATCGAGAGTACTAAATGTTGTATTAAATATATTAATTATTTATTCCATTACATATTAGGATGAAATTACTAAGACGTACAGCTGGACCTATGCATACATGTGTACCGTTATCTCAAAACGGCAAAAGTGATTTCAGTGTAAGATATTCTTTACAAAAGTTACCAAATAAACAAACAAAGAATATAATTATATTCATACTACATATACGATACAAGGAAAACAAGGATAAGACATGACATAATGGCTATTTCGATTCTTTAGAACATAATACAATGATTATATAACTACGCAAATCAATGCATGGATACTGCAAAAACAACAAAAACATGTAATTGGGCCTCCTGATGCAGATTACCATACACACTAATTGTGTAGGTAATCGAACATGAAGTATATAGTATAATAATGATGTATGAAATGTATGCATGATTTATATTCAACTACATATTTATATGAACATGATGAAATTACAAGAAATGTGGGTAGTATTGCAATAAAGAAGGTAGAGCATGTGCGAAACCTCTAAAAGTTCAGTGTCCTATAATCTAAAATATATATTGTTCTTATACACATTCATAAAAATACATATTCTTAGGCCTACGTATAGACCAGGATATTTTTAGTGTTAAATGATTTCAGTGTAACATATTTATTACCATGGTAAATAAATAAACAAAGAAGGAAAGAAGAGAACAAGAAATCCCCATGATTTTTGTTATGGTATGTAATCGAACATATATTTATATATATTTTTTTTTATTATTATAAGGTAATTAATTATAAAATAAATGAATTTATCTTCATATTCTTTACATAATGAAAACTCAGTTTCAGAAAAAGTATAGCTTGGCCTTTACATATTGTTTTTAATCAAAAGAAATGTAGCCAAGGAAGGTAGAGATGTGCGCCTCGAGAAAGTTCAGTATTCCCTGATCATGTTCCGATATTGTTACGCGAGGTGAACACCAATTCATAACCGTTTCTACATGAATAATAATATATAATATTAAACATACTTTATGATGTACTTCACAAATACACATTATACGAGTATACCATACTCTTTAAAAATTGAAAGTCCTTCATTGATCTACCAAAAAACGGAACCGGAATTTTATCTCCAGTATGCTCTAAATTGTGTAACAAATTATTTGACTATTATAAAAATATTATTAATGGATCTATCTATAAATTGGTACATTAAATATTAAAATAAAAAGACGAATTGACACAAAGGTTCAGCATACGTTATTACTTTTAAGTCTGCATTTCTGCAGCATTTGACATACCTTGACCTTGAATATGGTCATTTATGGCTGATAGCAAAATATTGCCACTGGTATTTGTCTGTGAGGTTGTCTCCTGTGTAGTGACACTTACTGGAACTGACTTACTGGAACTGTTAGCCGGTTGGTGAGGTTGAGAAGCAGTCGTGGGATGCGTAGGAGGAGACATAGGCTGTAAGTTTGTAGGAGGTATACTAGAGTTGTCGGCGATCTCAGCAGGAGACACCGTCTGAGCAGATTGAGTCACAGGAGATGCAACTGAGAACAGAGAACTGAGAACACAAAAACACACTTTGATTAAATTTAAATCAATTTTAATATGTGAAAATAACCCTTTAAGCACTTAAAATAAAATAAAAAATCATGGTACGATTTGACTAGGAAAATAATCAAAATCTTAATGAAAAATCAGTCGAGATTACATTCATCATACACACAGTTACGTCCTACAACAAGTTACTATAAACATTATGACATCACCCAAAAAAATGTATGAATGTCATTTATACACAAAGGCTTAGCTTACCGCAAACTGAATAAGACAGTTATCTGGTTATTAGGACACATTTTACAAGCCGATCACATGATTATATTTTAATGTCAAAGCAGAAATGCATGCAATCGCAACTGAGAATACACACAAAAAGAAAATTATTAAATGTATTTTAATATGCGAAAATAACCCTTTGAGCACTGAAAAAGATAATCCCGACGTGTAAATCGAAATTTTACGATTTACCTAGGAAATAAGTAATATATTGAAGAATAATCATTCCAGATAATATTCATCATACCCAGCAAACACGACACATCCACACATTGTTGGGCTAATATTGGGCCGACGTCACAGACGGTGGGCCAACATTGGGTCGATCTGTCATGCTTGCTGGGTATACACAGTTACATACTACAACAACACGGTCATTATAAACACTATGAAAAATGTATGTGTGTCATTTATACACAAATGCTTATATTGTAAACTTCACTGAATAAGGTAGTTATTAAGACACGTTTACAATTATGTGATGATATTTTTAGTGATATATACTAAAAAATGTAGCTGGTATAATTAAGAAAACACAATAACTATTATAACTTGGTTTGGAACAGATAATATCACATATTAAAGATAAATAACTGGCTCGAAGTGACATGACACTGTTTGACTAGAATCAAACCAAAAAAATGTTTGTATGTTACTAAATAATGTGGTCATGGAGACAATTATTACAAGCCATATGATTATATCCTTACATGATTATATATTAGTTATATTATTAAAAAAAGCTAACAAGTCATTTAAAAAACATTACCTAACTGTACTTCAATAATTGCAACAGAGATATATATTTCATACAAACGATGACTGACTAGCTGCAAATGACAAGCAACACAGGACTAGCTACAGACGACGGTTTACCTAAGAAAATACACATTTTAATGAGTAATTATTTAAAGACTAGTTACTATATGGACAATTACATAAGCCTATGATCATTTTAACGATACAATCTTCGAGATCTTCATCTTCTTGAATATTGGAGCAGTCTTTCAGAAAGCATGCATCTGTACATTTCAGTTCATTGCTTACACATTGGCAGGATGACCATTGGCAATCCCGTTTGCAGTGACAGGGCATACAATTGAGGACCATATCCATTGCACTGTCAAGTCGCGATTGTCTACTGACCAACCATGACCATCTGCAGGGTTTGTTACTGGAGGTAACTCTTCCAAACAGTGTTGCCATATTGCTGCTTGGTAGTTATGGTAGTTGGCTCTTTTGTCACGAAGACAGTTGGAGGCAGTCACTACAGAGTGGGAGCTCTCCAGAAGCTACAGCTCCTTCCTTGGCTCTGAATAACTCATAACGTGGATTATTTACATCACCTAGAACAGTCCATTGATGACCAAATCTGGCAAAATCATCTTGGAATTTCTTGTTCTCAATCAGAAGTTTCAATGCGCTAAGTTTCCATGGCCAGAAAATGAACTTACTGTGTCGCATCCTGTAAACGAATGCATGCCAATCAGTGAGCCGCATACCCCTCTCCCTATTGCAAATGCCAACTTTTTTACATCTATCAGTCTGAACCGTGACTTGCTGTACTTCTGTATCATGTGTATGTAGATATTGGAATCGATGTAATTGCAAAATCGCAGGCAGAGAAGCAAAATTTCAGTGTCATCAGTTACTAAAATAATTGATTTGTAACCCTAAGCATACTTGGCATGCAAGAGAATGCGAGTGTCTGCTTCTTCTTGAGAGGTTTTCTACTCTTCAACCTCTACTGCGGATTTGTGCGTTATTCTGAAAAACTTTTCATCACATATTAACTTTCGAACCCAATCGTTCTCGTATGCGTGACTGCTTCCAGTCAATAGCAATGCATTTGATATGTTGTTTTTTGCTTCATTGTGAGGTCAAAATTCGTATCGAGTTTTTTATTCTGTGGGCAGGCAATATTTAGGTAAATTGTACAACATCACTGCAGCCTCTGCGCAGTCTCTGGTGAGACACTTCAGAAAACGTACGATTCTCACCAGGTAGTTTGTGTATTAGTGACATTCCATCAATGATGGTCAGTGATGGCACTGAGACAGATTCTGTTGCAGACACCTTTTCTTCAAGTCTTTTAGCTAATACAGTCTTGCTAGTTTTCTTCATAGTAGGGCCTGCCATCATAGTTGGCTAGAGACTATGGTATAGGACCCAGTGGGTGCTGCAAAACTTCACGGATATCTAATTGGATGGCATTGGCAATCTGAACCATCTGTCCAAGTAGTTTGTGATCAGCATTTAAAAAAATATCTTTGTATTTGTGAACAGATTCAACTTGGTGCTTAAGATGACTAAATGTTTTTAACTTGAGCTTAGGTAGTCGGTCATCAAACTGATGAGGGTTAGCTTCAATGCGTTCAGACTGGAACGTTTCATCAATTTGCTGAGCATATAGAGGATCATGCGTCACATCATTCGGGGTCACTCTACCAGTTGAAAGTCCGGCAAGATCACCTAGTGTCTCAGAGAAAGGATTTGTCCAGCTGTTTTCTAATAAATCAATGACTATTTGAACGTCTGACTCATCTTTTTAAATGCCAGTCGTCTGAGACATGTGCTACGGTATTCTGCATTTACGTAGTAGCCTACTTTGTTAGCGTTGCAGGTTTCAAGCTGAAGCTTTTAGTTCCGCCAAAGGTTGTGTGTCCTTGTTCACAGTCTCTTCAATAATGTTTGATCAATTGGAACTTTCCCAAAGGGGTTGTGCTCTGACATCTGAGCTGATAGCCCTCCCTGCTTAAGGTGTTCATATGAAAATGGATGATCTTTATGTAGGCTTGTCATTTGATCATAGTAGATGGGAAGATAACATGCATAGTTGTGTCGATCATATGCAAAGCACCAAAGGATCATACAGTGAATGGCGTTCAGATACAGCTGCCAATATTGCCCTCTCTCGATGCCCTGATCAGACCTAGAAGTATATACAATATGTCAAGGTGAGACATCTAGAATGATGCTACTTGGCCATTTTGTTGTCTTACTTTTCCAAAATACAGTGTTGTACAGCATATAAATGCGAACACAAGATTCGTTTTGGATGACTTCATTCAGACAACTTTGACACAGGTCATCATGTAGTTCTTTCATTTTGAAGACAACCACGTTCAAATATGGCAGGTCATCAGGGTGATTGACCTCTAGCCATGAATGGAATCCTTCCCACATGATCCTCCTTAAGTGCTTCATATATTATTTTGTGCAGTCGAACAACACGGTTGTATTGCTTGCCATCTACTACACTGCCAACTGATCCTTCTGCAATTATATCAAATTCTATTGCTACATCACGCAAACCTGCATCTCCGAACCTCTTGCCGATAACTGCCAATAAACTGCAAATGGTGTGTAAGACACTAAGCCGAAGAACTATGTGGCTAAATTGTTGTGGCTGTTTCCATATCACTTCAGCTGTTTTCACATACAAAGCCTGATCAAAAACACAACACTTCTTCAATATGGAGGGTTTTTGTGATGTTCTGTGCTTGGCACAGTAGCTCATAGACCGTAGACATGTTAGTAGCAGGTCTATGGACTGTTGGAAGGTAGCCCACAGTGTCGTTCGAAACACTGATGTTGTTTCTTGTTAGAATATTGAATCCTGTCCATGAACTCACGATCTGACTGTTTGTATCACACTGACGCACCAGTACTCGTCAGCATACCTGCGACCACTGCAAGCGTAATTAATTTAATCGGACGGACCGACGGGGGACGGACGGACGAACAATGAGCCGGCAGACAGGCAGATGGACGAATGGAAAAACCGTCTACGTAATGTTTCTGGTCGTAGGTAGGGTGACGAGGCATACAGCTGTATCTGAACACTCTCTATTATAAATTTTTCATATACGTAACAGTGGCAAAAGTTGAAAAATAATAAAATCGCTATATTTTTAAAAAGCTACTCCTTTCAGATGTCCATCATACATTTTTGACATGCCCCTGGCATGTCTAAAAAGGTGTAAAATTTTCGTTTGGTACCTCCGAGTGGTACCAACTTTTGGTCTGTATCACGGACTTTGGTCTCCATGGTCTATACAAAAATATTTCAGCGTTGTAAGGGTTGAGGGTCCCATGGGCCATTTATACACCATGACATATTTTCATTTGTAATAAAGCGACACAATCTTGCTCAAATCATTAAAAAATCGATAATTTTATTTTGGCTTCTTAATATGACCATATGATGTCAACATGTCTATAGACTAGAACTGCAAAAGTTTTTAAATTTTTGTGTTGCGCATTCACCAGTTTAGCGAGATATAGAGACGAAATTCCCGATTTCTTATTTCGGACATGCATGTACCGGGCCTAATAAAAGCTGAAGGAAAACACTCTCAACAACCCACCATGCCACCAACCCACCAACTCCACATTCGCGTCATCATTTGTACATCATTCATCTCATCAATGGACTGTACTGATTTTATCATATTACAATGTCAATTATGTGACCATTAGTGCCGAGAAGTGACGTTAAGCATATTCTACTATATTACTATACTGCATGTGTGGCTGCGAAATGATCGTGGCTCAATATTTTTTGAGAAAATTGCAACAATTTGTATTTATTGATATACAGTAAGTTTGCATTGTATAATCGCAGTACTTATACACATGTAATGTTGCCTTAGCCATGTTAACAAAACAATAGATGGAGAAGATTGTTCGTTCGCACTAGAAAGCATTGCTACTTTTGTCTTATTGCAGACGATTTAGATACAATAGCTACTGAACAGAATATTATACATCAATAACTCTTTGAGTAATATGTAAATTCAATAGCTTTATTAGTAAATCATATTATGCATGTTATAATAGCCTGTATTTTAACCCTTTAAGCCCTCACGATGCATTAAAGCATAATTTTACATCATTAAAAACATACTTGATTTTCTTACAACTAAGGGTTTCAGAAGATAAATTCCCATGAAACTACGAATACATGGTAATTTTCTTTAATTTATCACCCACTTCCAGACATCTTTATCCACTACAAGCCGAGAATTGCGACAGCAATTCGCGGCTTGTAGTGGATGAAGATGACAATGTAAAGTCAGGGTTAAAGGGTTAAGGATCGTTTGCATGTTGATCTTGAACTACCGATAAGTGTTTATCATATTTAACGCATATTTCAGTTAATTCTATGTCTGGTGTATTCCTGTTAATTTGAACACAATCATGGGTAGATGTAATGTTGATAATTCATTTTGAAGATCAACTAATTCGTATGCACACAATAAAACAAAGTATTCACACTCACACATCCTTCAGGATATAATTTGATTTAATTTTTTACTGTATTAAAAAACACTGATTGATAGTGGTCATTAAGAATCGTTATATAGTCTAAATGAAGAGATCAGTGCTGCAGATTCACTGATCAAGCTATCAAATCCTTGCAGTACACACAGTATTTTTCACTGATTCAACATCTATACCATCTATAATTCAAGGGGCCAGTGGGTGTTGTTGTTTGGATCGCCGTTCATTGAGAAAGGTGTTGGCTGAGAAATATCGACCCCCACACTGTTCTGCAAAGCCAAAAGGCAGTAGCTGCTTACTTGAAAAGTAAGCAGTTACTGCTTTTTGGCTTTGCACAGCAGTACGTGTATGTTAATTGTCTCGTGGGTGGCGGAGCTCAATACGCTGTGTCTCTGCACATTTATTGTCGAAAACGAGTTGTGAAGGTGATAGGGCGAAAACGAACCAGAATACTACGGAACTCGTGTTTTATATACTGAAAACGTATAGACTGCAATAATTGACTGTGCGCTGACTCCAGGTAATTGGTGAAGTTTTCAGGCTTTATTTTCCATACATGAAGTTTAAATCAGAAGTCATAAGTAACTATTTTAGATTTCTATTAGGTCGATTTTTTTCAGTTTTCAGGCATGAACTTTTGGGAAACTGTCTATCTTCAAATCCCGTGAATTTTAGATTTAAAGATTTAATTAGGATCCTTATCAATGGGTTTGCTTGCCTGAGTTGTGCATGTAGTGCAAAACACAGATTAGCTGTTTGTGTGAAGTGAACGTTTTTCACTATTGATCCACATCGGATCTGTTGTGGAAATAACAGTGGTCAACGGCACTTATAGGCACGGTCATTTCAGTGCCTTTGTATTCAGCTTAACCCTTTAAGCCCTCGCGATACATTAATGCATCATTTTACATCTCTGAAAACAGACCTAATTTTCCCACAACCAAGGGTTTTAGAATGAATATTTCCATGAAACTGGTTTACCAATACATGACAATTTTTCGTTACTTTTTCACCCACATCAAATCATCATCCACTCCAAGTCGAGAATTGCGACAGCAATTCGCGGCTTGTAGTTGATGAAGATGACAATGGTAAATTCAGGTCTGAAAGGGTTTTAAATTACTGTAAACGTTAATGGTAAATGAGCTATATAAAAAGAACGATGGGGTGATAGGGAACGGTGGGTTATTGCGAGTGTTTCCTTGATTCGTCCAATAAGGGGTTCTGAGTATGTCTAGGGGATTTACCCCACATACATGCCCAGATGGCTGATTTCGCTGTGCAATTTAATGCTGAAACACCGCGACCTTTCGCACAACTCCACTATCCTCTGGTTGGATACTCCCTAGAGTAACAATAGTTGAGGGTGACTCCATTCATCTCATGTGAGAGACCTAATGTCAAACACTCTATTACTGGTAGTTCAATGCTCTACCATGGCCACATCAGTGCCTGAGCACCGACGCGAGAGCTGCATTAGCTTCGTTGTCGAGCAGAGGAACCAGGGTACACCGCTGGCAATCGGCTAGAAGATTATAGCCAGACTCTTGGAGGCTGCAACTCATTCATACGGCAAGCGGTTTGCTCTTGTACTGGACATTTTCTCCATGTCCAAATATATGTCTTTTCAACCGCTATCCAGGGGCAAAATAGTCTACGGAACAGCGATAGAAGATACAGTATGTTAACTCCACCCTAACCAAAGTTTTGATTTGACCCTTTAGGCGTTCTTGTCGCATTTATTCACCACATGGCATATTTTGCGTACAATTTATTGATTACAAGAATGTATAATCCATCACAGCAAGTGCGTTCTTAGCTGTCTTTTAGATTTAAATATTTGGGTATTTCGTATAATAAGAACATTTCTATTCACCTTGACGTTGTAGCAGAGGCCAAAATAATCGAATGCCTCTTGGGTTGAATTCTCGCATGGGTGGTTTTTGTGGACCAGTGACTTTGCTCTGAGCTATGAACATGCACATTTCCAATCAGCAGCCCTTTTACCATTCAAATAATGTTACCTTAACAACCAACTTACCATGTACTGCTTACTCATCTCCAATACTCAAATGTAGTAATTACTCAGAAGGTTAAATTACATTATTTTAATGTTGTATAATTACATAATTTCAAACAATTATTTTGTTTGTACACCGGAACTAGATTATATTTTAAAATGTGTTTTCGCTATTCAGTCAAAATGGATACGGTCCATAGTTTTAAGATTTTCAAACTGTTTTTAATTATTGAACTATGGCAAAACCCTTTTTTATTCAGTCACATGTACATGCACACTTCTACATGGACTTCACAAGGGATTCAGACTGGGTGTTCTCGAGATATCGCGTTAACGCCTGGCCTCGAATTTCGAATTCTTTGTCATTCATTCATTCATTCATTTATTCATTCATTCATTCATTCATTCATTCATTCATTCATTCATTCATTCATTCAGTCATTCATTCATTCATTCATTCATTCATTCATTCATTCATTCATTCATTCATTCATTCATTTACAAGATAAGTAATCAAAAAATCTATTGTCAATAGATCAATATATTGGATCTCCCCAAGCGGAACGACCCGATCAGCTTGATTGACCTTTCTTAGTTTATATGCTACTGCGATAGCATTTACCGAAAAACTTACGACCATTTCGTGAAATACCACATAGATTATCTACATGTCGCTATCACGGCATAAGATAATTTAAGAAAAGATGGAGTTCACTACCGTAGTTTTTGAACTGTAAATAACGCAGTTACCATAACTGTCTGCTCAACCGTGACCACGGGGAATCGATTGCTGACGTGTTACAATACTGTTAATGGCCTGTTATGTTAGTTAATAACCTTTTCAGTGCGGGGATCGTCTTTATACGTCAGAATCTGACGTCTGTAGACGTCAGATTCTGACGTATAAAGACGGTCCCCGCACTGAAAGAATTAAAATATTTATAATGGTCGGACACCTGTAACATAGGTATTCAAATGAAGCAGAAAGAGCTAAATAAGACATTTATGATGATTTCTAATTGAAAACACCCTTTGGTCTACATGGTTTATACAGGAATATTTCAGCGTTGTAAGGGTTAAGCGGTTTGATTTGTATAGTCCAGCAGATTTGTGACAAAAAGGCTCAGTTAGTGATATAAGTACCAAAATTCGCATATTGATAGTTCATTATATACCAAAACATATTAGCTATGGACCCAATCTCAATTACCTTTTTTTCAGAATTGGCGGCCATTTTCCAATATGGCCGCCAATCTTGTCAATTGCGACAGTAGTTCTGGTCTTGTGATATCAATATCGGAATACAAATCTAACAAATCATTCCTATGAGCCCATAAAATGAATGTAGTGATAACATAAATTAATTAGAAATAAAAATATATCACCAAATTATGTTTAGGGGAGACTGGGGCACCTTGAGACATGTGGCACCATGAGACAGGCCTGTTTGACACAGAAATTATTTTGTGATTTGTGCGCCATCTGGTCAATGTTACCCAAACTAACCAATTTCGATTTTACACCCTATTGCTAATGACTATTAGACATACTTGGCATGCGTGTAAGCTTAGGTCAATTTTTTATATGAAAGGTAGTTTTTTGGGATTATCAATATTTGGTTCTATAGATCTCATGAAACTTGATTTCCCTGTGATTTTAGTGTTATCACCTGTGTTATCACTTTATAACTTATGTATAATGGCTTGCTTCAAATACACCCCACACACAAACTATGATATCAGATGTGATGTCACCTTGAGACACTGTCTCAAGGTGCCACAAAACTGTCTCAAGGTGCCCCAAGTCTGTCTCAAGGTGCCCCGAAAGTCTCTCAAGGTGCCCCCACTTTTTTCAGGCACAATTTCACCGCAACATCTAACATTAGCCAGCTGCAGGCTTTAGCTACAGGTATATGTAGTATTCACATCTTGATTTTAGTTAGATCCACGTTGTTTTTAGGTACCTAATATGGCGTCTCAAGGTACCCCAGGTGGTGTCTCAAGGTGCCCGAATACGGGGTACATTAAGACATTTTCTTGAAAATCTGTTTTGTTAAAAAATTTACAGTTACACATTTCTGAAAATTTTCATCTCGTGTTCAAATATACCCCACTGGATGCTGTATCCATATGTGTCGTCAAAACGTTTTATATGTTTTATTTCGAAAACTAAATCTGTGTTTGGGGGTTTGAATTTTTCCGTCTCAAGGTGCCCCAGTCTCCCCTAGTTTGTGAGAAATAGTGAAAATGCCTTCAAAATAGTTACTGCGGAGACGCAATACTTACCGGTTACCTTGAAAAGTAAAAAAGTCACACAAATTTATAACTACAGTGAAACATTTAGTTCAAAAACATTTTTTTTTTTTTATCTAGGTACACAAAACATGCCTATGATTTTCTGTCTAAATAGTTTATTGAAGACTCGGTTCCTATAACAACTACCCCCTTCTTTACATAGAGCTTCACACTTAATTGCAATCACAATCACCCCCACATTTACAGAGAGCTGGAAACAACACATTTGCACGTACACACTTGCACTGTCCTCTGCAACCTTTCTGCGGATTACAACCACACTTTGGGAGCTCCTGTCATATCTTAGATGCTGATGGCAGAAGAGTCCAGCATGGTTCCCAAGTCTGCGATGGTCCCTTAACCCAACCCCAGTCATCCGGACATGGTTGAAGAGGAGACTCCACTTGAGATTGTCCCCACTGATATCCTGCTTGGTATGCTGACCGCTTCACATATTGGAATAATGAAGCAGAGGTGGGTGGAATGGACTCGAGGCTTCTGCCCTGTCTTGTAAAGAGATCCTTCCTGACACCATTAACAGTTGAACACTCGCTTTCCTTGTCATACATTCGGGCGATGAAACGTTCTATTTGTGGCATTAGGCCTACTCCTTCCACCACTTTCTGGCTTGGAGACGAACTTAAAGCATGTAGTGCTGGTGTAACTTCTTCGTAGACTTCCCATACTGCCCATGCAGTTTTCTCGCCTCTGTTTGCAAAACCAGAGGTTTGGTCACACCCAGTGATGGAGTGGAATGCCAGCAGTGACTTTGATCACAGAGGGCCCAGGGACTGGCACATGCTATGCACAGGTAGGTAACGAGAAGTTCTGTGCTGTTCCGAACGTTCCTCGGCATTACTTCTTCTACCACTTTCTGGATTTGAGACGAACTTAGAGCATGAAGTGCTGGTGTAACTTAGAGCATATAGGCGTATGGAAGTAAGTACTATTTTATCAAGTGTGGACACAATCTTTTGATCTTTTGAACACACAACAGTAATTGATTCTTGTGATAAATAATGAAAAAAAAGTTCAGATTTATTTTCGTCAAGTCTCAGAAATTCTTGCCAGTTGTTTGAGATCTTGTTATCTGGCTGCACTCGTCTGCATGTTCCCGTTCCACGTTTTCTTACGTACAGTAAATTTCAAGCTGTTTGGAATATAAACATATCACACAATATCTACTCTGCTCACACTATCTAGCTGAGATTTAAAAAAAAGGAAGGAATACCTGCTGGGCATATTCATGAAATATTTTCACTGCACGAGGTCTTAGCATATTGACAATGACAGATCCATCTAACAGTAACATATCAGCATCTGGTCTGTCATTTTGCGAAGGAGACATTTTTTCTAAGCATTGTAATATATCTGATTTTGTTCCTGTACGTATGTCACCATAGATAGAGAGTGATTGAGGGAAATTTTGGTTTTCGTGACTGAAGAAAGTATCCAAAAAACTGTCACGAACTTGACAAGACACCTACATTTGAGAGAACAGTGCCACATTCTGCATTAGTGAAGCAGCATGGCGTTCCTCGTTTGACTTTGATTTCAGGGGATGACTGCTGAACAGTGGGAGCTTGTTTTGCCTAATTGGTTCAAATAGGGACTTTGATCTTGCTTCTAGTTTTTCTGTAACAAATTCGCGATATTGGTTTTGTCCCACACTTTCTAATGTTTTAACTGTTTCAAAAACAGAAGGTAACATCAGCTCGTTAGTTGATTCCTGAAAAGATTCCCCCATTTCTGTTTTTGTAGTGGACAGTGATTTTACTTCAATTTCTTGAATGCTTTTTGCACTCCTTTCCTCTGTTCATGATGATGGTAGTCTGGTTTCTTATCTTGGTCACCTTTTGTTACTTCCAATGAACACTCAAACTCGTTTACGAGTCTAGCTACTTCTGGGCCAGATACCATCCATCTGAGTAGCTGTTAGGAATTTTCTGTAAGTCCTATTGCTCCACCATCACCCTTAATAAGCTTGTTGTTTTGTTCGTGGGCATGATCGAGTGATATTTCAGAGAAGGCATGTTAGTTTTTTTAAATACAAAATTGCCCTTCTTGAACTCAGCAGCTACATCAGAATGGCACTCTTCGAGCAACATCATGTCGCGTATATGCACAGGAAACCGCGAGCATAATTATGGTGATCAAGTCGTGATCAAGTGCGAACATCAGAGGAGCTATATTCTGCAGTGCGTGGATGTACAAGTAAAAGTCCCCTTCTCTTAATTAATGATCTGACGAACACAATAACTGATAACTGAATTTCGAGTGTCAGATTCCAGAATTTATATTGTAGATTTTTGTCTTCTTTCAGTTGTCTCTACTCGTCAAAATTACCAGCATGACCAATATTTTCTTCACAATATGACGAGTAAGCCTTCTACAACAGAGTGTACAGTGCTGCAGCTGTGACCTGGTGTGCATGTCTTGTTCTGGATACATGTGACGCTTTTAAAAAAGAATCAGCCTTTCCATGACTTGCTATGTCAGCTTGAACAAGAGCTGCTGTGTATCCACTGCTGTCCAACCATTTTCCAAGTGCTTTCTAGGCTTTCATATCTATATGAAGCCCGCGAGCAAAATAACATAAAAATCCTCTCCATAACTGTTAGGACTGTTATGGCAAACAATGGCTGATCACATGCCATGACCGGAGTTTGTCCAGGTTTTAAGTACTGGACTGCCTTTGAGATGACACCTATTGAATGACGGGACATGGCTGGTGATGCAGCTTGCTCTTCAAATAAATGAAGCAATGGTGAAATAGCAAGGTTTGATTCACTGGTGCCTTTCTCGTGATGTGCATGGAAAGCAGACCATGATAGATTCTTATCATCTGAATCACTGAGAAATAATGTAATTATTAATGAGAAATTCATTTCGCAGGATAAATACTTGCTGTAAAATATTTGTATTATTTCAGAGTTTGTTGAATATATAAAAATAAGCCAAAAGGCAGTAACTGCCCTTTTGCCTATCGATGCCGAAAATGGCGGCCATTTTGGATTGCACATTTTTTATTAGAAATTTCTTTAAATAGTATTATTCGAAGGTGAAAGACGCTCAAACAAAGTGTGATTATTACAGCAGATAACATTGTTTTAATAATCAATAAAATATTATTATTTTGTATTTAATTGGTGGCCATCTTGAAAATAGCGGCCATCTTGGATTCCACCATTTTGATCATTTGTCCACATGTATTTGTATGTGTCCCTGTGCAGCATACACTTTATACATTCAATTTTAAATTATTTTTTTAATTATCACAATAAAATTTAGTGATTTTTTTTAAATTTGGTCGCCATCTTGAAAATGACGGTCATCTTGGATTTTTTCAAATTGGGTCCATAGCTAATTTCAAAGGGTATCATCTCAGCTAACTTTCTGGAAATGTTGGTGCTTTTATCACTAACTGAGCCTTTCTTCTGATTTTCGTCACAAATCTGCTGGACTATAACAGTTTGTGGAGGGTCTGAGATGGACTTTTAACCTTTTTTTCTTAGTGCTTAACTATTTTTTCTGAAAGGTATTGTCATAGACTAGGCATATTTTCAGAATATCAGAAACCTATAGGCATTTTTGAGGAAAAGTTGGAAAACCAGCTTTCTAACCTCATTGGGGTATGGACAATTCGAAAAAAATCCTTTTCAAGCTGGTACTTAAAGTTTAGTTAGTTAAAAATCAAAATCAAAATCGCCGCCATTTTTTTCCGATAATTTAATTAATTCGAAAAGTAAGTTTCTTTTTAACAGTTTTGGTGTTGGGATTTTTTATTAACATTTTTCCTAACCTAAGTGGGCTATGCCGAATTGAAAGTAGTAGCAATGACCTAAATGTTGTGATTCAGACATGAGAAATCAAAATACAAAATGGCCACCAATTGAAATCAGCATGTTTAGTCCATGGACTCTTTCACCAAGGTGTGAATATTGGTATAAACCCATGGAATTTGGCACAGGGATTCCTTATAAAAAGCTTTGTGATATTGTTTGCGGAGGATAAAATCATAAGATGCCTAATTTGCATAAATAGAAGATGGCCGCCACATGATTTGCCAATTATCAGATTATGCCTCATAACTTCGGCACAAATAAAGATAGAAAAATGAATAAGGTATCAAAATAATTAGAATTGAATTGGCAACATTATACAATCACGTAGGCCTATATAATGATGACAAAGGCCTTATTTGCAGAAATATAAGATGGCCACCATGTGATTTGCAGATTATCACATTATGCATCATAACTTTGGAACAAATAAAGATAGAAACATATACAATGTGTAAAAATAATCAGGATTGAAATTTCAAAACCGCGTATGTATATGACAATGGCAATAATCTATTTTTCATAAATTGAAAATGGCCGCCATCTTATTTGCCAATTATCACATAATACAATGATCACATGATTATAAAATGTATTGTAACTTTGGAACACATGAAGATAGGAACATGTGTCAACTGTCAAAATAAGCAGGATTGAAATTTCAATACCGTGTATGTACATGATAATAATAAATTGCTAATTTGCATCATTTCAAGATGGCCGCTATATTATTTGCCAATAATTATCACATATCAACTGAATGACGGGAATGCTTAGTTGAGCCCTTCAGACTGAGCCTATCATTATTTGGGTCATTGGTGGACTACTATTATTTATTCTATGTTGAAAGCAAATGTCAGATCCTCCTGTGGTCGAAACATGATTATAATTACTAAAAAATTCAGGAAACGCTAGTATTTTTTCGTACCTATCCAGTACATACGCAACATTGAACCCGTGGAGGCTGAATTGTGAGACAGTAATGTCAGAATATGACACTATAATGTTAGAATGTGGCATAATAATGTAAATAATAGCATTATTATTTCAAGATATGACATTATAAAGACATTATGTATATGACTGTACTATGTCTTAAAAAGTGGGAGTGGGGGGTTGCTGTCGGAGATATCATTAATTAGCATCACGACATGCCATTAAAATAACGAAGGACTGGAGGATATGGTGATATATTCACAATGTGGTATTGGAATCTTATTTTTTAATAGGATATGTCATATCCCAATCTTATAATGCTATATGATATCATCAAAATGGCATATCCTAAATTTAAAATGTATTTTTGTGGTGTTAAGGGCCATATTTCGAGGTAGGTTTAAGTGTCATGTCCTAATATTACAATCCAATATCCTGACATTAAAATGCCATATCATGACTTTCAACAGTCACATCTTCTATTTTGATATCATAGTATGACATTATAATACAATATTCTGACATTATATTACTTTATCGTCATATTTTAATGTCACATTTTGACGATAAAGCGTCATAACTTCCTACCTTTTATTTTTATAAAAAAAATGTAATATTCTAATATTCAAGTGCCATATCTTGACTTTAAATTGACATACCTTGATGTTAAACTGCCATATCCTGGTATTATAAAGTCATATCCTGACAATATTATGCCATAGTCTGTCATTTTAGTGACGTAACGTGATGTTTAACCAACATAATTGTCATGGCTTAATAATATTTTGACATTATAACCCCATTTTGTAATATCAAAGGGCAATATTTGAAAATAAGATTACCATATCATGGTGTTAAATTGTGTTATCCAGATATTACAATTCAAAATCCTGATCCGGAAATGTTATATCCTGAAATTATACTGTAACATATTCTATGGTAATGTCATATTCTGTTATTATAATACCATATTATTGTATTAAAATGTTATGTTCTGACATTCCAATGCAATATTATCACAGTACAATGCATAATTGGATGTTAAAGTGCCATTGGATGTTAAAGTGCCAACTTTATATAT
The DNA here is from genome assembly GCA_964017125.1 of Flabesymbios commensalis. Classification (NCBI taxonomy): domain Eukaryota; kingdom Metazoa; phylum Annelida; class Polychaeta; order Terebellida; family Flabelligeridae; genus Flabesymbios; species Flabesymbios commensalis. The sequence goes on from OZ024914.1 coordinate 48,959,649, forward strand.
ATATATATTCAAATCCCATAACTGACTTCAAAATGCCATATTATGATAATAAAATTCCATATACTGATATTATAATGCCATTTGTTGAGAATAATATGCCAGATCCTGTCATTTAAATGACAATTTCAAATACAATGCCATATTGTGATATTATATTTCCTTATCATACAGGCCTTGTTATTTTAATGGCATATTGTCACGGTAAGTACTGGTATTGCCGACACCCACGACCTACTTCCGAATTTTAAGACACCCAAGAGTTATGTACATAATATCATAACGCCATATATTGACATTATAATGTTATTCATTGCATTATTATCCTATATCCTGACATTATACTGTCATATTCCGATATTTCTGTCCCAATAATGAGCATCCACTCAATGTCCAATGTCGTGTGTATGCTGGGTAGGTATGAAACAATGCTTACAGTGACGGGTTTCGACCACAGGAGGATCTTACATTTGCTTTAAACACAGGCTATATAATAGTACTCTATCTTTTAATAATTAAAAGAGTGGCTCAGTCTGCCTCCTGGAGGGCGACCGTCATTCATTTTTTATGTGAATACAGGGCACAATACCATAATTGAGAAAAAACAAATCTGTTAAGCAATATTGACTGCAGAGTTCTGACAAGCAAAATATGCCACCATCTTAAGAAAGTAGCATTTCAATTGTTTAATTATATTGTGCATTACTTCAATGATATTAATAATTGTTGTTAAAAATGATAACCCTGACAAAACACTTAAGCTTATCTTAACTAAAGTAATTGAAATTTTGCTGTTAATTTATGTACACCCTAACCATTAAAATACCTTAAATGACAATGTTCTGTAATATTTACATGAATAATGTACAGCAACATGTACTTTGTTCCAAGTCTTTTCATGGAGAGAATGAATGAAGCAAATATTTGTCATTTGTCATCAAAAGAGCAACCTAGAAAATCAAATCACAACTAATTTTTTTATTTGATCAAAACCGCCTTTTTCGGATACAACAAAATGCAATAGTCTACATTCAACAAGTGTTATTAGGTGTCAAAGATCCGAATTCTTATTAAAAAAAGATAGGGGGTTCATAGGCCCGGACCACCCCAAATGGTTTGTAAGTAGACAAAAATACTGCTTAATAGCTCCGCGTAAGCCTACTCCATATTGCACTACACAATATTTACACAGGTGCTTTTTTGAAAATCTAGAAGTGGTAATGTGTACACTGTCATATATGTTTTGCCAAAAAAGTTACGATATATAATGTTATCATTGCATTATGTGATGATTGGCAATTAAGATGGCGATCATCTTTAGCTTATGCTAATTATACTCTACACGGTTTTGAAATTTCAATCCTGATCATTTTGACACATAATACATGTTTCTATCTTCATTTGTTCCAAAGTTACGATGCATAATGTGGTAATCGTCAAATCGCATGGCGGCCATCTTGGATTTATGCAAATGAGGCCTTTGTAATCATTATATATGTGATTGCATTGTGTTTTCAATGCAATTCCGATTATTTTAATACCTTAATCATTTTTCTATCTTTATTTTTTTCAAAGTTATGAGGCATAATATGATAATTAGCAAATCATATGGCGGCCATCTTGTATTTATGCAAATTAGGCGTCTTGTGAAAGAGGATTTTGGTTTCCTTTAAACAAATATCACAAAGCTTTGTCTAAGGAGTCCCTGTTCCAAAAAACACCACTAGAATTACCATCTAATATGGTATTGGACTGCATAATTGAATGCATTAAAATATAACGGCGGCCATTTTGAATTTGATTTTTGACCACCTAAATCTCAAAATTCAGTTTGGAAAGGACTTTTTTGCGAATTCAGCACACTCGAAATAGGTTGAAAACATGCTTTCCAACTTTTCCTCAAAAATGCCAACAGCAATTTTAATACAGACAATTATCCCATTTTGTGCCTAGTCTATCACCCCTGTGTGTCCGTTTGTCAGTCTCTCCGTTTTCGATTGTGAGCACGATTGACCCGCTATTTTTTTTGTAATTTTCTGAATTTTAGCCCACGCATTCACTCGGATTTAACTCAGACACATCTCAGATAAGAGATGGCCTAGGTGGTCACTCTGTCAACCGATGGTCATAGTAGGTTCTGCACTGCGATATGATTTGCCGAAAGGCAACGACCATTTTTTTGTGAAATACCACATGGATTATCTTCATGTTGCTATCATGACTTCATTTAAGGGATTTTCAGATAAGCGTACTAGCATATCTATGAGAGCTCGTCCTCCATGTTTCAAAGAAACAAATGTTTGCTCTGCTCACTCGTAAAAAAAATCAGTATTGTGGGAGCTTACGTGACCGAGAGGTAACGTGCTGAAATAATGTATACGCCTGAAAAATAAATGTGTTTCGTCTTGGTACACATTAAAAATTAAAACCAATTTTTTGAACTCTCCTAATGGTACATATGATCTTGATACCAAGTTTGTATCCTGCAGCAATAATGTATATCATTATGTATAGCCCTAAGAGATCTGCTCTCAAAAATGCTAGCTGTGCTTCCAAATCTAGACTGTATCAGTAGTAATTGAACCACGAGAAAACAGAATTTGATCTAAGAACCATGAGAAAAAATTATGCAGTGTGGTCTAGTATGTGGTGTACTAATTATTATGAAATGATACCAAGTAAATCTGTCAGAAATGGAAGTGTCATATTCATTTTTTATTGTGATTTGAATTTTTGTCAGCATATTTCTCGGATTTGTAGATCTGGTTTTTACATTGCATTTTCTCTTGATAAAATCAAGACGATCTGTGTAGCATTGATTGCCAATGTTTTTTATTTGTGTACCTTTTTATCCGGCGTCCAGCATCGTCCGGCGTCAGGCGTCACGTTTTATTGTGGGCGCAAAAACTACTGGTCAATTTGTTTTTTTAATTTTTACATGACATTCCTAGCAACATCGGGATGTGCAAGTATTTTTTTAAAGATGCTACCAACATTCAAAATAGCTGCCAGAGGTCAACACAAACAAATTTTGTGGGCGCAAAAACTCTTAAAGCTTGTAGTCAGAAATTATTCACACTACCCACCATATGGAGATATGCAGGTGACTTTTTCAAGGTTTTACTGAAATTCAAAATGGCCGACACTGATCAACTTCAATTTTTTGGTGGGTCAATTTTTTTGAAATTTTAATATCACATTCCTAGCAACATGGGGATGTGCAAGTGATTTTTTAAAGGTGCTACCAAAATTCAAAATGACCGCCAAAAGGTCTACGACAATTTTTTTTGTGGGCGCGAAAACTTTAAAACCTAACGTCAGAAATTATTCAAATTTTACAATCACATTCCCCACGATATGGAGATGTGCAGGTGATTTTTTCGGAAATTCAAAATAAACGCCATGGATGAACTTATAATTTTTTGTGGGCGCAAAAACTTAAATATTTAAGTCAGAAATAATTCACATTTTACAATCACACATTGCCCACCATCTAGAAATGTGCAGGTAATTTTAGTGAAATTAAAAATGGCCACCACAAGTCGACTTTTTAATATTTTTGACCGCAAAACTCTAACCTAATTTACGGCGGGGGATGATATAGGACTTAAGGCCTCTTGTTCTTCTGTGACAATATAATATTTTTGACAGGGACATTACAAAATTGCATTGTTGCAATAATTATTTTGCTCTTGTAGTCAGTAATCATGGTAATACACCTCGTTTATTTAGTATCTCAGCAGGCTCTTCTAAATCATTCACTGGCCTCCAACCCAGCAAACACAACATTTGTATAACATTGATACAATGTTGGATCAACGTCGAAAACGCGGGGCCGACCTTGTATAAATGTTATAGAAATGTTCTGTGTTTGCTGGGAATGTTCTACCAAATACAGTGGAGTCTCAATAAATAAGGGGGTTTAAAACAATATTCGTCTGGAAAAGCAATGGTCTAGCCAGAAAGATGCTGCTGTGGTGACGTCACCATGGTTATTGTATTAGAGGAAATTAAATGACTTGTTGTTGACTTGTGGTTGGTTGGTCCAAGGAAAACAGAATCAGACTGATTCTATTTTTTTTGGTTGGTCACTTTATCAGAGTTATTTGAAGAAGAATGTTAGATATGGCTCCACTCGATCTTTGATTCCGGTACTTTGAAATCTACTTTAGGCAATGTTACTCGTCCTGCCGCTCGAGACGACCTACCTCGTATTCACCCCGTTTCACTCTAGATGTTTCTGATGCTGATGAACACGCATGCGCTCACCCACCTTCTGGTCACGTGGGTCAGCTGCAGGCGGCCATATTGCGTGTCATGGCGTCATAAGTACCGTGGCGGGCTGGAATAATGGCGATGTTGTTAATCCCATCGGAGACGAATCCGTCTGCTCTGATTAGGATCCGTGTAGCTTTATAAGACGCTTGTCCAACGCTGGGTCAGCATCGATACAACGCTGGGCTGGCGTCAGCGCCGTTGGCCAAGCATTGGGCGAGCGTCTCATATACTTTCTGATATCAAGATTACAGTGCTGGTTCAATGTTGGCCCACCGTCTGCGACGCTGGTCCAACATTGAACCAACATTGTATAATAGGAAAGCATCTCACGATTGCCTAACTGTAATTAAAAAAGTGCTATATCTGGAAACCATTAATTATTCATCAGGATTTTTCTCCGGCGCAATAACTCTGTAATATAATCTATTTTAAACCACTAGATATATTGCCTGCGCTGTAGCATTTAAAAGGTCGTTTCTGCTGCTGATGCTAGTGAGTAGGTGGGGGGTGCTATAGTTGGCGGTTCATTGCACCCGGATGCTGATGCTGGCGGTCGTTTAATTTCATCTCTAAGGATACGGGATAACAAATGCTAGGGCGTCTGTAAGGAACGCGTGTACTGTGTTGTGGTGGTATTAGAGGGGCATTGTTTCCTGCCGTTAAAATTCGACTGATGGAACTCAACATAGGATGCTGTTGAATTTAGATGAATATTTCAGATCGAGTTATGGCTCGTTCCCATACATTTTGACCGGAGTGACTGATGGAGTGTTTACACAGGGAACATGACGATTACATGGATCGTCAAAGTCGATTGTCTGTTATGGATTAATTGATATTCGCCAGTATAGCCATTACTCTTGTTTAGTTTCAGACTGTCTTGTTTACATTGGCATCATACATGACGTGCCAAGCTGAACGATCATACACATCTACTTTTTTACTACGTAGATTTCTCTACCGATCGGTTGGTAATATTTATTCAAGATATGCCAGTTGTTATGCGCAGTGGAGTTATGTGAGAGGTATATTTGCTATTATTCGTCAGTATTCCTGTTTGGACTTCCATGCTGTCAACCGTAGCATCCACGTCATACTTGATTGCACAATAACGCGTTATTGTTCTGCAAATTGAGGAATAAATTAAAGATGAGTACCTTGTGAGTCAGAGGTATGCTGGGATCTGGCTGCTCCTGGTGGCTCGTTCTAGGCTGGAGTGATGGATTTCAGTGAGGATCTCCACATCTCCAGTATACAAAGACAAGAAGGTAAGGCTCCTGGTACAGTCACGATGATCCAGGGTTGGTATAAGGTTGGGCCAGCGTCGGAGACGGTGTTATGGTATTATACGAGCATTTATACAACGTCATTTGTCCGCTGGGAAGGCTATTTCCTTTTTTAACCCTTTCATTCACCATTGTCATCTTCATCGAGTTGTAGTGGATTAACAACTGATTAAGATGACTTGAAGTTGGTGGCAACAAAACGGTATCGCTATTATTAAAACAGTTCCCTGAATTTTTTCGCTCTAAACCCCCTAATTGTAGGCTATTAAGGCATTCGTAATTAATGCAAAGGTATGCTTTGATGCATCTTGAGGGTTTGATAGGTTAAAGCAGTTTTCATACCAAATATAGTGTCAGGTAAATTAATAAGAAAACATGTGGTTGTAGCTGTGGTAAAAAAATTATTTGTTATTTTTCGTAAAATATAAATATTTGTCGAAATATGAAATTGGGATATGCATTAGCAATTCCAGCTTCAAATGATGAAACTATGCTAACTAACACATACGCAATATGAGGTTAGGTTGTAGCTGAGTGATTTGTATACTCCCCAGGGAGTTAAATGACACTTATATGCGCAGGTCATGTGACAAATTTGCATTTGCCTTTCACTTTTACTTTTTTTCCAAAATTGCAAGTTGAGATTTTTTCTCAGGGGCCTACTTATTAAAAACCATGGTCACGTTGGTGTATATACCAAAAAAACCTCATCTCTATATATACCGTATTTAATAAAATGCGCAATACTGGCAGCATCATTATACCCTGTTATCAGGTATCTGTCTGGTAAGGCCTTCTTAATAATAATTGCCATTTAACCCTTTAACCGCCGGTGCCGCATATATTCGGGTTTTCATTTTTATTAGCACATAAGGCACCACATTTTAAATATGTTAAAGATAAAATGTGACATCAACCAGCAATATTTGAAAAGAGTTGACCTTCATTTAGTCAAATCTGAATAATTTTCACTCACTTGAAGACAACTTCAAGTGGGTGTAAATTCAAATTGAATAATTTGGCGGTTAAAGGGTTAAACAAATTTATTTCCACTAAATTGTTCTTGGAACCCCTTGCCACTAACTTCGCCAACAGATATAGGGCGTGAGGAGGACGCTAATACTTTTTTCCAGATAAAATGTGTGAACAATTCTCTAAAAGTCCAACCCAAGTGTTCTGGAGTCGCGCTCCTTAATAGTCAGGATAATTCGATATTTTTATAACGCCGCAAAGCGTTCAGCTGAAACTCCCAAACATAGAAGAAATGTATACAAACAGAGCCTTATGCTAGCGTAACCTATTTGTAATTGATTTACAATAGTTGATGAGGCCTAAAGGGATAAAGAACGACGGAACCAACCGGCCTCCAGACAGCTCCCCAACCCGGATGCTATAAACATGATAAACTGACATTTAGAGGATTTGTAAGAACGTTCTATCGCATGATGCTTCATTAAGTATGTGATATTTTTGTTGTTGTGGTTAAAATCAACTAATTTAGTGGGAGTTGAGTTTCTAAGGTAGATATTCGCCGTTAAGCACGTTTGTGCTTTGACGCGCCATAATATATAATTATTATTTTCACCCACTGGAAGTTTTATAGATATCTATATCTGTAGATACATTTATTCAGCATTTATATAAAATAAAGATTACATCTGTATGATATAGGCCTACATATAGTACAATACTAGACAAATTTGACCATTTTGAAACACCCGGGATTAACCCTTTAACCGCCATTGTCGCATATATTCAGGTTTTCATTTTTTATTAGCACATTAACTACCACCTTTTAAACATGTTAAAGATATCATATGACATCAATCAGCAATATTTGAAAAAAGTTGACCCCCATTTTGACAAATCTGAATAATTTTCACTCACTTGAAGTTGTGGATCGCGTCAGCGAGACACAACTTCAAGTGGGTGAAAATTCCGAATTTTTAATTTGACGGTTAAATGGTTAAAAAAACACTGAAGGTATCCTGGTACAGGCCACTTAATTCCACAGCGGTCCGTCTTGCTGCTGCTACGATGCACAACTTTCAGAGGATGGATATTACTTCTATTTGTCATATCGCTGATTAACCCCGTTATAACTCTAAAGGGGCGGGGGCCCTAGGGTAGTGGTTAGCACCGCTGCCTTTCACGCCAGAGTCCGGGGTTCGGTTCCCGGTCTCGGCGGTTTGAAAGAAACAAAATTGTTTCTTTCCCATCCACGTGTGAAAGTTAGTATTGTGGGGAGCCTCCGTGACCGAGAGGTAGCGTGCTCGGCCTCAGACCGCCAGGGCTCGAATTTCGAATCCTGTGTCTGGAGGACAGTGTCATCTCAATCATCTCACCATCCTCAGGAGGTTCTCCTTGCCCAGTTTAGCCTATATGTGTACAAAGGTGGCCTAAAGCCCGATTCATTTATTTATAACCCTAAAACAACAGAGAAGGGGATAATTTAATATTTCACTCACCTGAAGTTCTGTTTCCCTACGCGACCTACAAAGTGGGTGAAAATTAAAAATTATTATATTTGTTCTATTTGAAACCAAACATTTGCAAATCTTGGTGTTTAAGCACCCATTTCATTTCAATGATTTAACCTGCTAATTGAACAGATTAAAAACTACTATACCCGTGCTTGGCGCTTGAAGGGTTAACCCTTTCAAGCCGGAATTTACCATTGTCATCCTCATTCACTACAAGCCGCGAATTGCTGTCGCAATTCTCGACTTGTAGTGGATGAAGATGACTTGAAGTGGGTGACAAAGGAAAAAAAATATGGTTATTATTATAACAGTTCTATTAATATTTTCGTTCCAAACCAGTGGCACATGTGGCTGACAAGGCAAAGGCATATGTGCACAGCAATAATTTATGTGAAATTTCACTCTGGAAGCGATGATAAATTTGTCAATATTATTATTACGTCTTTAATCCGATTTGGGTCTATAGTCTGGATCGGCTTGAATCGGACTGGGAAGTCTATAACATGTGAATGGAGTTGTACGCCAGTGAAGATTAGAGCTCGTTAAATCATTTCTCTCATAACCATTCTATATATGCATGTACTCCTGTTGAACATCGAACCCGTGTCCAATAGAACAATCTTGAACTCCAATTCGAATATAACTTCCAAACACTGACATATATAGATGCGAGAAGAAGAATCAAAATAATGTCAACTTTTTACCTTTAAAGATCCATAAATTTAGGAATAATCGTGAGTTATAGATTCACTATTTAATATTTTAGGTGGATTTTATATGAGTTCAGTAGTACTCATTCAACACTGTTCAACATGGTCAGTAGGTATCGCGGCAGGCAGAAGGTGGAAGCTCAACCGATTAGGCTAAGTACCCTCAATAAAAGCATGTTATGCAACGATTGACTTCTTAACACCTGCCCAACTCGACACCCCGCACACACGAGACGTTGATCCTACGTTGGCTAAACATTGGGCCATCATCTGCGACGCTGCTCCAACAATTTATCGTTTCCAGACAATGCTCTGCACATCGCCACATGTGTGTAATCCCAGCATACACAACACGTTAAATCAATGTTGGTTTAATGTTGGCCCACCGTCTACGACGCTGGGCCAACATTAAACCAACATCGATTTAACGTGTTTTGTTTGCTGGGATGTTTGAGACTTTCAATCCGTATGTGAACCTTGCTGTATTGTTCATTGTATTCTCATGGGGTGGAGTTGTGTGTGTCTCTGTATATTTGTGTGAGAGAAATGAGACGATGGGGCTGTTTAGCGCAAAGAAATCGGACAACAAGTCCAAGAAATGTAGGACTAAGGGTAAGACCATTTTGACTCCCCAAGCAACTGTGTACTCGACGATTTAGCATTATAAACTACGAACAACATGGAACAGCCTATTTAGATGTGATTATCATGGCCTAAAACTTCACTGAATGAGAACTGGTCATCGGCGATTTAGCACAACCCTTGCCACGCTCATCCAATGCTGGTTTGACGGTGTACCAACATCAAACCATGATGTGAAAATACCGTCCGTTATTGTGTGTGGGTTGAGAACTGCACTTCACAGCGAACACGATACGTTGACCAATGGGTCAATGTCTCGTGTTTTCTTGGTTGGGTCTATGCCATTAATTGGAGCAACAATATTCAGTGACCAGCAAAGCGAAAACTTCTAAAGCTCCCAACAGCAAACAAGTAACAACTGTCTTTCAACAATGACAAAATGAGGAAATAAAAATGATCAAGAATAAATTATTGCAACACATTCATTGCACAAATTTGTCAGTTGTTCTTCTTTCCCATCGATCTTTGCTGATTTAAATAATTTAAGTGCGCGAAAAACAGCCGATTTTTTGGCACAAAACGAAAAACAAATTGACGCACTGCGAACTGACTACCAACCCGGGGTTATGGGCTCGCGTGCTCAGGAAGAAAACACGGGACCGCGGAGAAGACAATATGACTGAATCGCATGCCAGTATATGCCCTGCGTGGTACTCAGTACAGGCGGACGAAACAATGGCGGGATAAAACTGACGGCCGTGTGAATAATAGATCCGGGCACCGCGGCCTGCCTGAGACACAAACTCAGTCACATCTTGCTCTGGACGAGAGCTGAGCAAACACAGTGTTGGTTTACCACACTGTGTCAGGACCTCGTGTTAGCTGGGATGCAAAAACTTTACCAGCGATACACACTGCTTTTTTTCCGTATTTCACTGTGATTGAATTGACGTATCTGCTGCTTTGTAGAGTGGCAGATACACCCTTTGGAAATTATCACAGGAAATCTGCATGTTCAGTACTTGTGCTAATTTACATATTGTTGATTCAGGCCAAGCTATAAATCATAAATAAATGTAAGCCTATCCATATGAGTTATATATTTTGTTTTCGCCATCTTCTCTGCGGCAAGTATTGACATCACAAATTGCATTTAAACCTGTGAAGTAGTGCCCAGGAAAGATGGTCTTTATTTTAGTGAGCGATTTCCCGCATAGCGCATCTTAAAATTTAAACAGTTTTGACTTGATTAATGACACAAGTTTGGTATTATCTTTGTATTATTTTGATACTACGAAGAGGTGGTTGATTTACAGTGTTGCTTCTGCAAATATGAGACCCGCCACCACTGGCTGAATTATATTAGTGTTGTATGCATGCAAGATAGCTCAATGACTAACATTGGGTTAAATTGTCAGATATTTTATCAGGTCATATTAGTGAGTGTTAAATGTAGTAAAATATAAACCCAAATTATAAGTGATAAGTTTGCGCATATGATCGTATGTACAATAACACTGTCCCTTAGCATCCAAAGTGTTGTATGTGCCACTCAAATGAGTGGCACATACAACACTTTCGCTGTTAAGGACAAAACAATGTAAGTGAAGACACCATACAGTTGTTGCTTACTCATGGTGAACTTTAGAAACAAAACAAGTTTTACGAAACGTTTTTCTTTCAATGCCGCGGTGATTTCTCTGCACAACTATGGTCATTTTTAATTTGTTTTATTCGCTGATCATATTACTGTTATCGGTAGTGAAATGAGTGTTTAAACATCAAGAATTCCTGATGTCTGCTCTCACATTAAACAAATATGTGTAATTTTCAATGACTCGAGTTTGTGGATTGCTGTAGCGAGACACAACTTCAAGTGGGTGAGTATTTTTTTAAGTTTAGCTCTTTAAGGATTAACCCTTATCCTGCTAGTGCTAAGTTAATTTATTTAAATTTTCACCCACATGAAGTTGTGTCTCGCTACCACGACCCACAACGTCAAGTGGCTGAAAATTACTTTGAGCACAAATATTTGCCCATTTCATTCCCAATAACAGTGATTTGGTCAATAAAACAGAATTAAAACGATAATAGTCGTGATCAGCAGGATAAGGTTTACCTAATACTATTGTCCATAATGCCATGTTTAATTATACACTGATGTGAGACAATTTCTGTCCCTCCTGTGCTGTGATAGATGAAATTCTTTTTTTTTTCAACAGAAAATAGTGGTTCATCGTCTTTAGTAAATTATTTTCAAAATCTATGTTTTCTGTTTTTTTGCAGACAACAAGACACAAGAAGAGTTACTGCGAACCACTCAGTTGGTGTATGCTAACCAAGCAGGCAAAATGGTAATTAAGCATCACCGATAATCAGAGATGCCAGTTTTCCGGAAATTCCTGAATTTCCAAAATTTTTCAAATTTTTAAGGATACTGTATGACCTAAAAATGGCTTTTTTCGACATTTTTTGGATTGTGACATTTTTCTAGGTATTTCTCACCATCTAATATAAAAGAGGTACTCACAATGGTTGAGGTAGCTTTTAGGGGGCAATTTTTATGGGGAGAGGCCGTTTTTTCTGGGGGGGGGGGGTTGGATTTTTTTTTTAAATGATCAAGGTAGGCTCTAGCTTTTTTTTTGGGGGGGGGGGTGTCTGCGAGCCAAAAAAGCTTCCACAAATATTTAAAAAAAAAGTCAAATTACATTTGTAGTCTTGTATGAGACTGTGCTTATCATGAAAAAGTATGTAAGGTTTATTTGTAGTCTTTTACTGTATGTTTTTGTTATGAAAAATTCTTTAGGGATTCTATCACTGCTATGTTTTTTGCCAGCAAGGATGTTTGTAGACATTAGACTGTACTAATTTGTCAACTTATTTTTTTAGGTACCCAAATTACGTGAACCTAGACAGCTGTATGGTTTTAATGCCACAGAATTTGGACCACAACAAGGACCTAGATGGTCAGTGAAACATGTTTTTTTACCCTTTTACCAGCTAGTGACACATGTGTCATGGGATTTGTTTTAAAGAAAATAAATAAAATCAGTAGAATATTCCACTACCCATTTCAAATTTCAATTTGATATATAATATTATACACATATTGTATATGGGTATTTTATAAGGTTTTGTAGTTTTTATTTACTGTTAAATGGGAATTGCAAGGGCAATTCACAACTAACTGTAAATGACAATATAATTAGTTTTCATGCATGCAACAGCAGTCTCTACAATTGACAGTAAAAACACCATAATTAATAAAAATCGTTTTTTTAGTACTAGTTTTTTTTTTAAATACTATACACTGTTCTGAGGTAGAGATTACACATCATTACACAAGGTTATAATTATTATCTGATTTTTGTTCAGGCCTTCGGAGATACAAGTGTTGAATGAGCGGGTTCGTCACCTCCAAAATAATCCTCATGAAAAGGAGCCATTCTACAGGCCTTGTAAGTATTGTTGTCTAACTCCACATGTAGCACTTCTTACAAAGCAAGAAGATAATAGTTGTTATGCAGAAAGGAGTAAATAAATATCTGCTGAATGAATTTATATACAAATGTGGTACGATACTTAGACGCCACCTGATCTACTACTATTTATATGTTGATTAGCTCCACTGTAAAGCTCTAGATGCTGGCAATACCATGTTTATTCATTAAATGTTATATTTTATTTACTAACAAAATACAATTTAAAAAAAAATAACAACTAAACAAAAAAAATATTTCTGAAATACACTCTTTGGTTGTGTTGGACTTCTTAAAATTGCCTATAAAGATACAGGAAGCACAAGTTGTTGTCGTAGCATGATTATATGAGACAACATCTTGTGTTTGTTGGGTGATATCTGGTGATATCTAACCTAACTAACATCCACTTCATCCACTTGAAATCTCGCTACTGTGATCCACAGCTTAATCAAGCAGTGAAAAATATTCAGATTTGTCAAAATGCAGGCAAATCATTTTGAAATCTTATTGATGAAAATACATGTCACCATTCCATTAACCCTTTAAGTGCTAAGCACAACATTTAAATACTTTTTTATCACATCAAGAACCAGTTTTCGTGATATAAATTGATGTTTAATCAGTAGGAACTGTACCTAAATGTTTGGTGTGAGAAATAAGAGTATTTTTCACCCACTTGAAGTTGTGGATCGCGGTAGCGAGACAACTTCAATTGAGTAAAAATGTAATTATAGAATGGGTAATGGGTTAGAAGGTAGTATTTAAAGTTCCATTGCAAAAGTGATAAAACGATTTGAGCTTTAAAGGGCTGACACTGCGGGAATCAACAGCTTTAGTTTGTCTGGTGATTTCTTAACTTTAATGAGTAAAAACTGTGAGCTGACTCACCTGCTTTTCGTTATAGCTGGCATGGAGAAGACACCCATGTGTCGGTCACAGGACGACCAGGGCAGAATTGTTTACCAGTACGAGCCCGTCACTGGAAACTTTGTGAGTCTTTGTAACTAGTCTTTTATTACTGTACATGTATAATAATAATAATAATAATATAAAGCATTTGATATAGCGCTATACATCAGCCTTTTCGGCCGTTCGCAGGCGCTCTAAACAGTCAACAATAAGGCATCAGCAATAGGCTCGAATAAAAAGATAAGTCTTGACAGATTGTTTAAAAGTAGAAGTGGAGGGACAGTTTTTTATAGATATTGGCAGTTCATTCCATAGCCTGGGAGCAGCACAGGAGAATGTTCTGTCTCCGTGTTTCGTGTGTGTTGTTGGCACAGTCAACAGAGACGTATTGGTAGATCTTAGTGTTCTTGGTGGAATATAAGGAGTCAGCATTTCAGAAATGTAGGCTGGCGCTTCGTTATGAAGAGCACGGTATGTTGTCACAAGGATCTTGTACTTTATTCTGGATCTGACTGGTAGCCAGTGTAGATCACAGAGATGAGGAGTGATATGATCACTGCGTAAACACTTTACAACTAATTTTGCGGCAGCATTCTGCGCTTTCTGCAATTTATCCAATAGAAATGCCATAGAGGGAAATGTTACCATAGTCAAGGCGAGGCATCACCAGAGAACAAACAAGCCTCAGTGTCGCCTCTTTTGTGAGACTGGATCTGACTGATCTAATGTTTCTGAGCTGGAACCATGCTGCTTGACACATCTTAGTGACCTGTGTAGTCATATCCATATGATGATCAAACATTACGCCGATGTTACGGGCACATTTAGATGTTGATATTCCACTATCTCCCACTTGCACACTAGACAGTGGTACCTTATTGTGATGAAGAAAATATGGTGGTGCTATGATAACTAATTCTGCTTTATCATCATTTAACTTTAACATGAACATCAGCATCCATGCTTTTATCTCAGCTATGCACATCTCGATTCGACGTTGAGCTTCCAAGAGATCTACTGCATCACCAACCTTAAAGGATACATACAGTTGAGTGTCATCAGCATAGAGATGATATTGGACACCATGACGACGACATATCTCACCCAGGGGGATGGTATAGATCCTGAATAAAATTGGACCCAGCACAGACCCTTGTGGAACACCGAATCTTAATGATGACGAAGCTGAGCTGCTTCCATGAAGGTGAACCTTTTGAGATCTATCTTCCAAGTAAGATTTGAACCAAGACTGAGCTGTACCTGAAATACCACACTGCTTCAATCTCTCCAACAAGAAATTATGGTCAACGGTGTCAAAAGCTGCAGAGAGATCAAGTAACACCAAGACTGTCGCCTTACTGTCATCCATAGCTCTCAAAATGTCATTTTTAACACGTGTTAATGCCGTTTCAGTGCTATGGCATTTCCGATATGCTGACTGATGCTTCTCATACAGCTGGTGTTGTGAAAGATGATCATGTAGTTGTTTTGCTACCATTCTCTCAAGTAATTTTGAAACAAATGTTAGATTAGACACAGGACAATAATTTTTCAATAATTCCGGATCGAGTGAGGCCTTCTTTAGCAATGGAGTTATTATTGCTGATTTTTGTGAAAAAGGAGATTTTCCAGTGGTTAGAGATAAATTGACTATTCGTGTGATAACAGGTGATAAAATATCAACATTTGTATGTGACTACTATTAGTGTCAATTGACCCATAATGATTAAATAGCTAAGCCATAACCATAAAACTATAATTCTGATTCAAAACGTGAGATTTCAGAAAGGGATCCCCTAGACTAATAAAAATATGTCTCTTTTCTTTTGAGCAATTGCAATGTAAGTGATGCTATATTATATTGAGCCATTTGTCAAAGTTATTATTTTTTGCCAGTTCTTACGTTCCCGTGTAGGAGGCAGCAGAACTGGCTGCACTAAAGTCAGCGTGGATCTCCAATCTGCAGAGGACACCACTCTCATCTTTGAATCTCGTTTTGAGTGCGGCAATCTCGCAAAAGCTGTGCAAGTGTAAGTAATGTCTTTCAGAATAACCATGTAAATTGTGAGATTGCAAAGCCTTTTATCTGAATGATTTGGAAGGTTTGTATTAATGAGCTCAGCAGTAGCAATATTATAATAAATAATTTATTTCTAAACCATGTAAAAATCTGCATAGAAATTCTGCTAACTTAACTATTGTCCTGCTGGACCTGTATATATTTTTAGGCCAAATAAAGGGTCAATAAACATATAAATATTTTTAATAATTTGAGGCTCATGGAATTTCAGCTTTAAATGAATGAAAAATAACTGCTGATAATACTTTATAGTATGATAAATATGATATAATCCATCAAAAAGTTGCTTGGAATTGTAGATGAGCTTTGTTATTTATTATTATTATTTTTTTTTTTACAGCGGTCAGTATGACTATGAGCTCTGGCTGAGACACGACTTGTACACAAACAAACACACACAATGGTACTACTTCAGGGTGTCCAACACAAGACCCAACATCAACTACAGATTCACCATAGTCAACCTCATGAAGGTGAGTGTCTTATCAGACTTACCATAGTCAACCTCATGAAAGTGAGTGTCTTATCAGATTTACCATAGTCAACCTCATGAAGGTGAGTGTCTTATCAGATTTACCATAGTCAACCTCATGAAGGTGAGTGTCTTATCAGATTCACCATAGTCAACCTCATGAAAGTGAGTGTCTTATCAGATTTACCATAGTCAACCTCATGAAGGTGAGTGTCTTATCAGATTTACCATAGTCAACCTCATGAAGGTGAGTGTCTTATCAGATTCACCATAGTCAACCTCATGAAGGTGAGTGTCTTATCAGATTTACCATAGTCAACCTCATGAAGGTGAGTGTCTTATCAGATTCACCATAGTCAACCTCATGAAGGTGAGTGTCTTATCAGATTTACCATAGTCAACCTCATGAAGGTGGGTGTCTTATCAGATTCACCATAGTCAACCTCATGAAGGTGAGTGTCTTATCAGATTTACCACTTGTTTTGTGTTTGATGGGTTAGCTCTGAGTTATACTAAAAATGTAGTATTTTTCCCATATTGGACAGGGTATCTTTAAGTTGAGCTTAGACTTAGTCAATTAGAGTTAGTTTAGTCTAAACAATTTTTTATTTGACAATAGGAGTGATGGTAAATTATGCTGATGGAGTTATCGCTTCACTTGATTGTTTCACTTATTGTTTTCCTTGAGATTGCTGAAGTTTATATGGTGATTTAGTACGCAATGCATTCATGTACACAAAGTTTACAAGATGACTGATTATATTATCAAATGAATTTTATGCAATGTGCCATACCTCGTTTATGTCAAAATAGATGTAATTTAAAATGTCACAACTTGTGTTTTAAGGGGCCTAGTTTTCTTATCATATTAAAATATTTTGACATTTAAATGTATTGTTTTTTTGCCAGCCTGACAGCCTTTATAACCAGGGTATGAAGACTTTATCTTATAGTGAAAAAAATGCTCATGAGAACAAAATAGGCTGGATTCGCACTGGAAAGGACATCAAATACTATAAGAACAATGTCAAGTAAGAAAATTGCCTAATTATTAAAAAAATATAATAACTATTTTTTACATGATATGAGATTGAGCTTTAATTCCCACCTTAAAAGAAACAATTTCACCTTACAGGAAACAAGCATAGTAGTCATATTTCCCCCTTTTTTCTATCTTTATAATGTTTTATGTTTGGTAACAGGTACTCGCAGGGTAAGACAGAGAGGAACTATTACTCATTAACGTGGACATGTCAGTTTACACATGAGCGAGACACCGTCTACTTTGCACACTGCTACCCTTATACTTACAGTGACATGCAGGTATGTCTGCTTTAAGTGCGAATCTCTACTATAATAATTTTTAATACAATTTATTGGTACATCAAATAACAGTTCTTGAAAATTGCATTTGCATGTGTTTAACCTTTTAACCGCTATTTTAGTTATTCATTTGGAATTTCCACTCACTTGAAGTTTTGACAAAATAGACGTCAAAGATTTTGAAATCTTGCTGAGTAATAGTTGGTATTTAATGTGATAATAAAGAAAAGAAAAAGATAAGTGGGAACTGCGATTAAAGGGATTATCAGCGATAATTGAACATGTCAGGTCACTACCGCATCACTAAATGTTTCAATGATTTTATTAATTTACGAATGCTTTTTAAACTTATAAAATGAGTTTTTTTTAAAGTATCCCACTTTTTTTTTGCAGGATTATATTAATGAGATTAGTAATGATCCAGTCAAGTCAAAAATTTGTAAGCAGCGGGTTCTTAGCAGAACACTGGCCGGTAATCTGGTCTACATTCTCACGATCACATCACCCTCTAAGAAACCTGACGAGTATAAGGTTAGTGAAGCTCATTTGTTTAACCCTCACAATGCTGAAATATTTTTGAATAAACAATGGAGTTTTTGAAGCATTATAAATATCTTGGTTAGCTCTTTCCGCTTCATTTGAATACCTATGTTATGGGTCTACGACCATTATAAATATTTTATCCCGCGCTGTAAGGGTTCAGTTATCGGGTATAACCAAACATATTAAAATGCAGAGCAAATTATGGACTTCAATTAATTGTATTCAATGCTTCTTGAAATGGTTTGATTTTCATGAAGTAAATTGTGTTTATTTCAAATCATACAATGTACAAAACATTCTAAAATTTCCAAGCTAAACATATTTTTATGTAGTGGACATTATGAGACACCTGTTACTTAAATACTGATAAAAGTTCCTGTATTACAGCAACAATTATGTTATGTAAGTGTTATCCTTATCAATCAGCTAATTCTACAGTATTCAACCAATTTTATGTCATTTTACTATTAACCCTTCCAGGTCTATCATGACGGGTATACCCGTCATGAATTTGTGCAACCTATGGACTATTATGACGGGTATACCCATCATACCTTTAACACACACTCCAACAGCTATCTGGGCAATAAATATAGCCAGAGACGTCACAATTCAGACCATATTTCACAAACATTACCTTCCAGATAATTTCCTACAGGGGCTTCATCGACGCACAGTAAATTATGACGTCATAAACTAAATAGAACATTGGTAACTAGGCAGCGCTTTTTTTACTCCAGTACTGCACATGTCATAATGGTTGGAGCTGAAAGGGGTAGAAATGCATGTAACGTACCAATCATAATTGAATCAGTAATATAAACTTAAAGTGATCTACATGTAACACTAAGTACTGTTGTGTCTTATTTCTACAGCACAGGAAAGCTGTTGTGTTGACGTCGCGCGTTCATCCCGGAGAGAGTAACTCCAGCTGGATGATGAAAGGTCTTCTAGATTACCTAACTAGCAACTCACCAGATGCCAAGGTAAAAGAAAGCCTAATTAAAATAATTTTTAAAAGCATATCCTTCTGCCACTATACTACGTAGTTGTGAAATAAACTTATTCTCCATTGAAAATTGTGATTGTAATTTTTCAGATTTTTATTTTCAAAAGTCATGAACAGTAACAAAAAACACATTCACAATAATGTTCACTTTATAGCTAATTAAAGCTTGAATTCAGTCTTTTAAAACTTTTTCTTCGCCCTTTGAACAAGATAATTAGAACAAAAATTGAACAGCAAATTAGATTAGCATATATTTTCTTAAAATTGAACAATTTTTAGCAACTTCGAGTTGTTTATCACAGTATTGGTAATGAGAAAATGTTCTTTCAGTGTATCACACTTAAGGGGTTAAAAAGTGTAATTCTGTTTATTCAACCCAAAGTCAGTTATTATTTACCATATATGTAAACATGTAGCACATTACTATATAAAAATGTCACCAATTTAATCTGTTTCACATGAGACTTTTTAATTCCACAGCTTCTCAGAGACACGTTCGTGTTCAAAATTGTGCCAATGCTAAACCCTGACGGTGTGATAGTGGGCAACTACAGGTGCTCACTGGCGGGGAGAGATCTCAACAGAAACTATAAATCTGTCCTTAAGGATTCATTCCCCTCAGTGTGGCATACTAAAGCTATGATCAAACGGTCAGTGGAAATAAAATCTTACTTCATTCCTCAATATATTGTGATTTTTTTTCATTCTTTTATCATTTTGGTACTGAGACTGAACCAGTCCCGGGATCTAGGTAACCTTTTTTCCTCAGTTCACTAAATACATGTACTAGGTCAATTGTGCTAGTGGATAGAATTAGAACTTCAAAATTATAATCGATTGTTTTTTGAAAGCTTTTGTGTATATGATACTTGATTGTTAAGTTCCAAATCAATCAAATTTTGTTGTTGTTGAAAGTTGTTTTTTTCAATTTTTAACAATTTTATATACTGGTACTAATCAAGTTAATTTTATCTACTCTGTTTTTTGCCTGTTCATTCAAACTTTAAAATGTTTTTTTTTGTGATTGGACACTACATAATTTTTTTATTATTAAACCTCATTAAACGTCCTAACACTAATTTAATTCACATTGAGCTGTGAGTTATAATAAAATAAAAGCACAAAATGCTCCTATTGTTTTGCATTATGGTGCATACTTATTTAAATCTGTTCTTTTTCAGTCTTCAAGAGGAGCGTGAGATAATATTATACTGTGATTTACACGGTCACAGTAGACGCCAGAACGTGTTCATGTATGGATGTGAAAACAGAGGCAATTCACAGAAAAGACTCCGAGAACGTATCTTTCCTGTGATGCTCAGTAAAAACGCAACGGACAAGGTGAAATGCAGAAGCTGGCAAAAATATCATCTTGGAGTTAGAAGGTGCTAAACTGCCACTTTACACCTTACACCTTCTAACTCCGAAGAGATATTTGATAGTCATTGGTGTGACAGAGCCTGTTAGTTTATTATTATCACTGGGATTATTATTTTTTTTTTTATGGAATATCGGAGATTGGATGAGAATTTCTAACAAGAAAATAGATGTGAATGATATATTTCACTTCTGAAAAACTGAATGCTATACAAAGAAAAAACTAATAGCAGAATGAACAGAATGGTTTTAGCATGTGGTGTAAGACTAGCACAGCCTAGTGTAAATGCAGTTCACAGAAAATATAAATAAGCCATGAACAGTTTTCACCCAATGCTGCTCAATGTTATTTTATTGTGAGGCCAATTAACATAGCAGACAGAAACTTAAACTTACCTTTATGGTATCTACAGCTTGTGTTTGTCGCTTTTAAGAAAAAGTCAACCAACATTCTTTTGTATTTTTACCACGTTATCTGATGTCATTATCATCAAACTTTTTATTCATTATTATAAATGAATTAAATGATTATCGTTTCTCTTTCAGTTCACCTACGAATATTGTAAATTCAAGTTACAAAAGAGTAAAGAGGGAACTGGCAGAATAGTGGTCTGGAACATGGGAGTCATGAACAGCTTTACCATGGAGGTAACATACTTAACCCTTCTCCTGCTGATCAGGACTAATGTCGTTTTTAATCTGTTTGATTAGTCGACCAAATCACTGTTATTGGGATTGAAATGTGTGTCTAAACATTAAGATTTGCAAATAGTTGTGCTCAAATTCAACAAATATGAGTAATTTTCAGCCACTTGACGTTGTGAGATGCTGCAGCGAGGCACAACTTCAAGTGGCTGGAAATTTTAGTAAGTTAAGCAAAATAAGGGTTCAAGCCTAGAGCACTGAGTTATTCAATTTAAATTTGAAGTTGTATTTCGCTACTGCGATACACAACTTCAAGTGACCGAAAATTACTTGGAATTGTTCAATTTAATTAATGAAAAATAGCTGTGCCATAGATTTGAGAGATATTTCAATTTTACATACAGTACACAAGTGTTGAAGAGAACACTGAAATATCATTGTAGTGAACATCATTGCCCTGGGGCTAATCCCGCTTGATATCTATGGTTTGATTCTTTCCGTGCTTGTGACATGTATATGTGCACAAGAATGTTTCACATTATAAAATAGCTCTAATTGTATCTTATAATAAATTTTAAATGATGATTTTAAATGATATTTAATATATTTTGACTATTACAATGTACTTTGTAATTTCAGGCCACATTCTGTGGATCATCTCTGGGCAAGAGACGCGGTTCTCATTTCACGATACAAGACTTTGAATCCATGGGTTATGACTTTTGTGACACATTACTGGATTACTGTGACCCTGACCAGACAAAGGTAAACCTGTACTGAAGTGCAAAGACAAACAGCAGTAACTGCTTACTCGAAAAGTAAGCAGTTACTGCTGTTTGTCTTTGCAAAGGTAAACAGTGGTACTGCTTTGTTAAAGAATAAGTGGTTCCTTCTGTTTGTCTTTGCACATCAGTGTGGAGGAAGGCAATGTCATGTGAAGCAGTCACTCAGACTGTTGTTAATCAATGTCCTGCCAGGCTTGATTTATAAGTATACATGTAAGGTTCAAACCTAATACGATGCCAGCTGCACAAATAAGTACATGTACTGTTAAGAGGTGTTTGTTTTATAAATATGATTATTTTTCATCATTTAATCATGGAAACTGTTATTAAGTTTTAAATGAATGAAAACATATGCTGACACTTCAGCAGGACACATGTTAATTTTGCTTGTGAGAAAGATGGACTGATGTGATTGACAAGATGTATTTGCTGTGACAAAGGTTAAGCTGAAAAGCTGAAATGCCAATAAATTTTTATGATTGCTTGCACAAAACATTGACTGAATTGGCGCTTAGATGGGAACTATGAGGACATTTTCATAGCATGGACTGAACTGTAGTACATGTATTTAGTGGCTTCTGGATATGCACAGATTTCTTACCATAATCTCCTTAACACTTACAGCGTGGGGATCGATTTGAGATGCCAAAATCTGACGTCCGTAGATTTTGACGTCTCAAGTCGATCCCCGCGCTGTAAGACCAAAAATATTTATAATGGCCGTAGACCCATAACATATGTATTCAAATGAAGCAGAAATAGCTAACTAAGACATTTACAATGATTTCAAATTGAATAAACCCTTTGTTCTCCATGGTTTATATAAAAATAATTGAGCGCTGTAAGTGTTAATACAACAGATGCTGCCCGCCTAAGGCTGGCTAAGAGCCTATAAATATGATTAGACCTACCCAATCACAAGGGGTAGAAGTAATGTTTATATAGTTATTTGTAAATTAATGCTTTGCACTTCATGTTTAATTAACACCCTTGTTCATTCATTAAAATCATTTATTTTGTTTTGTGCTATGGTCGAGCCCATTTAGAGTTTAATCGAGGGTGTGAATCTGCTGTTACCATTCTGAGTAAAATGTACCAGTTTTACATTAAGTTCTCTAACATTAAGCATTCAAAAAACTTAGCTCACACTGCTCTTTTATTTTGAGCCAAATACTCAGACAGTGGTTCAACATTAACCGACATAATAGATTATCTTGACTTAGACCCAGATTATAATTTGCTACCGGGTAGTTTATTCAGTAGCTATGTCAATTAAAAATAAAATAAAAGTATGGTTATATTTTGTAGTTTTTCCTCCCTTTGAAAATCATGTTTTTTCTCTCAATAATGCAAATTTTTCACCCAGTCAAGTAGCATTTCTTTGTCTAACACAAGTTTTTGAATAGATAGTGAATATTAATTTACTCTAACATTTTATGTCTTTGTAAATTTGATGACTTTTCATGTCCACTTTATGTACAGTAGCTTTTAAAAAGTAATAGATTTAAAGTTAAATATTAATTTTTTTACTGCTTTACTTTCCATTTTCCCGCTACATTCACCATGACGACCATCAACCTGCTTCTTGGTAATTTATTCTGAGAAACTTATTTCTATGATAACTATTCCTCGCACTGCATGCCTGCATGAAACACCCATTTTAATATTGCATGTTAACTCTTTAACTGGACCCATGTAGCCCAGTCTTTTATAAATGGTGTTGATACAAATGCTAAATATAATGTTAGGAAATAATAAAATATAGATCAAAATAATTTGTCTCATTAAAATAAACTATTTATTGCTTTTTTCATTGTTGTATGTTATGCCATGGTATTTTCGATGGAAGAGGACAAAAATTACAATCCTATTTGTGTTGATCAATTAGAACCCCAACACGCCTGTAACATACACATGTCATTCCATAGTATCAAGAATATATAATTTATTATTATATTTTCTTGATAGTATGGATTTAGATAAATGATATAGACATGAATGTTTAGCTCCTCCCTTCCATTCATTTTTAGCCCGCCTTTTAATTTTAATTAAAAAAGGTGGGCTATTGCAATTGAAGTTTGGCGTCGTCGGCGTCGGCGTCGGCGTCGGCGTCAGCGTCGGCGTCGGCGTTAACATTTACTTGTGGGCGCGATAACTTTAAAAGTTTTTCATGTTTCCTTCCCAAATTTGTTTTGCATGTTACTAATGACCACTTCTCGGACAAGTTCAATAATGGCTGAAAAAAAATTCAAAATGGCCGACTTATTGCGATTTTTCACCTTTTACGTCAATAATTTGACCTTGTGGGCGCGATAACTTGAAAAGTTTTTCACGTATCCTTTTCAAATTTGTTATGCGTGTTACTAATGACCAGTTCTCGGACAAGTTCAATAATGGCCAAAAAAAAAAAAAAATGGCCGATTTATGGCGATTTTTCACATTTTACGTCAATAATTTGACCTTGTGGGCGCGATAACTTGAAAAGTTTTTCACATATCCTTTTCAAATTTGTTATACATGTTACTAATGACCAGTTCTCGGACAAGTTCAATAATGGCCGGAAAAAAAAAAAAAATGGCCGATTTATTGCGATTTTTCACATTTTACGTCAATAATTTGACCTTGTGGGCGCGATAAGTTGAAAAGTTTTTCACATATCCTCTTCAAATTGGTTATGCATGTTACTAATAAGTAGTTCTTGGACAAGTTCAATAATGGCCGAAAAAAAAAAAAAATGGCCGATTTATTGCGATTTTTCTCATTTTACGTCAATAATTTGACCCTGTGGGCGCGATAACTTGAAAAGTTTTTCACATATTCTCTTCAAATTTGTTATGTATGTTACTTATATGTAGTTCTTGGACAAGTTCAATAATGGCTGAAAAAAAAAAAAAATGGCCGATTTATTGTGATTTTTCTCATTTTACGTCAATAATTTGACCTTGTGGGCGCGATAACTTGAAAAGTTTTTCACATATCCTCTTTAAATTTGTTATGCATGTTACTAATAAGTAGTTCTTGGACAAGTTCAATAATGGCTGAAAAAAAATTCAAAATGGCCGATTTATTACGATTTTTCTCATTTTACGTCAATAATTTGACCTTGTAGTCTATGCAAGTATTATATAGTTTATCATATTATACATGTATCTATCTTATTTAACATACCATTTATATCTTGGGTTGTTATTTACGTGATGACATTCGTCTTTACTTTCTTTATCATAATTCGGCGGCGGGCTATTATCGAGTGTGCTCTTGTATAATTTTCAAAATCATTGTTATTGTTTAATCACATTTATAATTTTTTGTCGGTGAAAAAAGGTTGAGGAAACTCAATAATTAAGTTTTATGTCAATAGTTTAAAGACCTTAGATTATACTAAGCTAACTACATTGTACAGTGATTAAAGAATTATAGTTATTCTTATTACATGATGTGTGTATTATTGTTAGCAGTGTAGACATTTTGTTTTTGTAATAAGATAATTTAAATATGTAACAAAGATAAGCTCAAAATTTCGCTCAACGTGGACATCTTTCATCTTTATTTTGTGTTTTACTCAGAAAATCTTTATTTGTACCGTTTCACAGTTAGTAATAAGTTTCACACTTTTATATTGTTTGATAATTCACAGTTTAAGGATTGTTGAAAAATTATTATATTCATTGGCAATTGAGAGCACCATTTTTTAAATTCAATTTATTTTCTGGTTCTTCATGTTAACTTCTAAATACCTACACTCTGTTATATGTCTAAATGCATGCATGCATGGAACTATTTCTTGAATAGGAAACATTTATGTAAAAAATGGATAAATAATCTGTTTTTATTTTATCAATGTAAACGTCTCCACAGCCCGGGAGTGTGAATAATAAGAAGAGAGGGGCGATAGTAGTTTCAATTTGTTTTTAACTTCTGTTATTTTCTCCCAGTATTCTGTTTTGTAATTTTCATTTCCACTTGCAATAGCTTTAAAGATTTATATAGACTATGTTTCAAAAAATTATCACATACAAGTCTCTAATTATGTACGTTGTTTTTTTTCCAGTATAATCGCATACTTCTGTACTTGGAGGAGCGACTACGTAATGAGATACTGCAGCATTTGAAACAGCGTGAGGCAGAAGGTGTGTCCATGCAAGATCTCACAGACATCGACCTAGATCAAGACTTATCAACTGAACTAGAATCAAGGTAAACCCAGCGCACACGACATGCTCACCCAATACTGGTAGAATGTTAACCCAAGCACTCTGAGGATTTATATCCTAATCATTTTCCACAATAATATGCTACTAATATAGTATTTATGAAATTTACTTTTTCTGGGAAGCCATTGTTAAGACGCTGGCCCAACATTTAACCTACATTGTGTTAACGTCTCGTGTATGGTGGTGAAGGGTGCAGCCTCATCCACTCTTGTAGCAGAAATCTTAAAGCGTAAACTGCACTCTACTGACTACAATAGTTTTGCGTGAAATATGTTACTATAACAGCTTGATCCATTTGAGTTGAAGGTACCGTAACTGTTTAAACCACATTTAACCCTTTGGTTGCCAACTGATGTAATTTAAATTTTTTCCTACTGAGCAGTGCCTCACTGCAGTCATCAACGAGCAAGCCTTTAACATTTAAAATGACTGTGATCATTTTAAATTTGTTTCATTCGGCGATCAAATCACTGTTATTGGGATTTGCAAATGTTTGATCTCAAACTTAACAAATATGAGTAATTTCTACCCACTTGAAGTTTTAGTCAAGACACAACTTCAATTAAATAACATGGTTGTTAAATGATTTGCCAAGATAATTAATATTCAATAAAGTGCTAATCACATCAATAGCTATTTTCAGCATTTTTATTTATCTTTAAAAAAAATCACATTAAATTTGCATATGTTTTTATTAAAAATAAAAATTATTCCGTGTACAACTTCTGAGGATTTATATCCCAATCATTTTCCACAATAATATGCTACATTTGTACTAATATAGTATTTATGAAATTTACTTTTTCTGGTCGTATCCATATCAAATGAGCTATATCTATGTTATGTTCTATGTTTCTAGTGATGGTGGTTCAGACAGCAGTGCTGATGACGGCTTACCTGTACACCTACAATACGTGGCTGATAAGGTGGGGACTTTATGACAGTACAGTGTGAATCAACGCTGACTGCTACAGCACTGACTATTATTAACTGTACATATTGTACCCTTAGAGCTGTAAGTGAAAATCCTAGCAGGGCGAGTGGGGAATTCACCCTTCCATAAATCCTAGGTCTAGTATCAAAACCTCCAGGGTTGTCAGATGACCAGCTGATATTTGAAGTTATTTCAGCACAAGACTCTTATAAACACATCAATTTTTTATTCATTCCAAATTGCTACATCTCCACTAACCCAAAACATGGTGTCGTCGGCCAGATAAAATGCTAATGTGATTTTCTAAGAGGCTCAGCAGTGCCTCCGCACAAACAAGTAAGCTGCCACTGGACCCCATCGGCAATCAGAACAGACCAATCTAGCCATCAGCTTGTAGTTTTAGATAGAAAAAACCTGCGGCCCAAGGTTGGTGATGTGCTGGCCGAGCATGCAGCATCAACCAAACACCCGCCAACCCCCAGCCCCCTAGCCATGCGACGCGGGAATGCACAAATGTGTACATCCACCATAAATTCTGCCAGTTTACACCCAACACAATCATTATGTTACAACGACAGGTTTATCCGGTCGAGACAACACATTTAACTGTACGGAACTACTGCTAATGTCATTGATTAAATACCAGGGGCGAATCCAGGGTATAAAAAGGGCAGGGTCACCGAAAGATAAAAGGGCAAGAACATATAAAATAAGAGGGCGCAAGAAATTTTTTGCTAATAAAAGACCAAATACACCATTTCTTTGTATCTAAGGATTTACAAATGACCCCCTCCCCTCCCCCCCCCCCCCTGGATCAGCCCCTGCATACTGGGATAGCTGCAATAATCGTGACCAGTAGTTTTAACAGTAGGCCTAAGCTATCATATCGAAATTTGCTCTCACTTAAAATTCTACCCTACTAACGTAATCCACAACTTCAATTACCTGGATTTGTAAAATTAAAGTCGCCATGTGTATCAGTGTCATAGATTTGACACATAGTTCATGTTCACTTTAAGAAAACACAGAAGGCATAGGGCACCTTGTAACTATATTTAGTTTCCACTGATTGTTTATAAAGGCTTCAAACAGGAATGGGTAATAATCCAACTTTTAAACTAAAATTCACAGAATGGTAAGTCTGTAAATTGATTAGGGGTTACATCAGGCTATTAAGGATACAGTCTTGTGGATGCCTGAAATCACAAGAGCTCGATTTTTACTTTCAGATGCCTCAGAAGAAGAAACGCTTAAAAACGAAAAAAGAACATGATCGCCAGCGACCTCCGGCTAAAGATGATCATAAATCTAGTGAAGCGAGCTCATCTTCACATGTGAGTTACTGTATTTTTTTCCTAATCACATGATATTATGTTTGTCTTTTCACATTAATTTTTGTTCTCTTGTGACAAGGCAATTTCTTAACAGGTTTTATCATTGTGCTTATCCTTCAAACCTGTTTAACTTTTATTAAAGCGCTGAATATTTTGTGTCAACCATGGGGACCAAAGGGTTTTAATTAATTTGAAATCATGATAAATGTCTTAGTTAGCTTTTTCTGATTTATTTGAATATCTATGTTATAAGTCTACGACTAATAGAAATATTTTTATTCTTACAGATCGTCTTTAGTCGTCAGAATCTAGACGTCTACAGACGTCAGATTCTGAGGACTGATGTCGATCCCCACGCTGTTAGGGTTAACCCTTATCCTGCTAAGTAAGCTAATTTAGATTTTCAACCACTTTAGGTTGTGGTTCGCTCGATCCACTAAAAATTACTCATATTTGTTTAATTTGAGACCAATCATTTAGAAATTTTGATGTTTAAACAGTCATTTCATTTCCAGTAACAGTGAATTAATCAGCTAATAAACTATATTAAAAACAACTGTTTTTGTGATTAGCAGCAAAGGGTTAATTATATTTGCAAGCCAGACTGTCAAACCATTTGAAATGCCACTGAGAGTGACAACATGTTTTTATGGTAGAGGTTCTGTTAACCCTTTAACCGCCAGTGCCGCATATATTCAGGTTTTAATTTTTTATTAGCACATTAGGTACCACATTTTAAATATGTTCAAGATAAAATTTGACATCAACCAGCAAGATTTGCAAAGCGTTGACCTCCATTTTGTCAAATCTGAATAATTTTCACTCACTCGATGTGACGCGATCCACAACTTCAAGTGAGTTAAAATTCAAATAGAATAATTTGGCGGTTAAAGGCTAACGACTTATTTTAATTTAGGTCTATTTTTTGAACCTGGTAAATAATACTTTTTTTATTTGAAGCTGGAAATTGCACTAGCAATTCAAGTTTCAAATGAATAAGACCAGTAACAAACAATTCAGCATGACAAGAGTTAGTGTAATGTATTGCTTATAAAATAAGTAATGTATTGTTAATTGTTTCGTAGCATCAAGATGGCGCTGACAAAAGGGCCGACCAGAGTGCCAAACCCAGGGTAGGTGTCAATTTTGTATGCAACAATTGATTACAGAAAGCATGTACAGTACGTGACACATTATTTTCTGACAATATAATTTATTGTACCAAGTGCAGCTACAATTCAGGATATTATTTTTCATCTTTGGATAACTTTAATCAACTCAAATTTTGTATTAAAATTATTTTATATAATATATTTGAAATACAATGATGGCAATGGCATTGTCCATATAATATTATCAATGACTTATTCTATTGCCTTTATCTTACTGTTTTTGAGAATATTATCTTGTATTATCTTTTAAAAACCAACCACATATTTACTGATATTGCATGATACAGCCTTATCTTTTAATACTGACAATGGTGCACTCAGTGTGATATGATACTGTTCCCAAGAAACATGGCATGTTGACAATATGTAGGTTTAATGTTGACCAGTGGTTCAGCAGTTGGACTAGTCTAACATTTTTTCAACAATATATCAATGTCTCATGTTCTCTGGTGTAGCTGGGGCCAGCATTGTGGATTCATTTTGTCCCCTTGCAGCTAAAATAGTTCACTGATTTAAGCGGCAGAAAGCAAATACACTTTAGCTTCGAGTGCACAATTTGAGGATTCATTTTTTTAGTCGGGGGCCCATGCATCCCACTTAACATTCTAAAATAATCTTAGCTTTCTTTTTCTTAACTTTTCTAATGGAATTGAGTGTAAGTTAAAATAATTCCAATTGTAGGATGTTTAGTGGGACGGCCCCAGGGCCGGTATTCTCATATAAGTTATGATATATCGTAGGGCTTTGGATTGGTCAAGAAATTCGAAGCCTACAATATACCGTAACTTGTACAGTACTACAGGCCAAGGACTGTATACAAGTTTTGAAATACTCTACATATTGTACAATACACACAGATTACTTCACCAGCACCAACATTTCACTTAATATTGCATGTCTATTTTAAATTAATTGTTTTAGTTTTAGCAAGGATACTAGTTCTAGTATCCTTGGTTTTAGCTTACAGGCACACCAACACTTGACATGAATGCAAATGTTAAACGCTCTTCAGTAAATGTCATTGCAATCGTTGATATTGACAATGAATTACATGCACATAGTTTATAAATTCCACTTCATCACAGCGCACATGGTATAACTTACATACATAAAATAGGTGTGTGTTGAAAACACCAGTGTCTTGTCATATTTACATTATTTACATTACTGACATGCAATGCCAACAGGCTGTAACTGTTTACTTGAGTAGTAAGCAGCTACTGCTTTTTAGCTTTGCAGATCAGATTATATCTCTACACACTCCTATGCCATACGTTTTTTGACATCACATACCCTCTGTCACTTAGATGCCCACAGAGGTAGCCAAGACCATTCCTCTAGCACCTCCTACTGAACCTACAATTGAGAACCAGCAGGTAGGGCTGTCAGTATGGATTGTCGTGGCAACCCAACAAGCTACGTGTACGAGGTGTGCAGTGGCGGATCCAATGTGGACTATCGTTCAGTTTCTCTAATAATCACAGCAAAAAAACTGCCATGACCTAATTATTAATTTCAATTAGTGAAAAATGAACTTTAAATTTATGAATGATATAATGTTGTGTATGCCCAAAGCATTAGGATTAATAATTAATTAATCAAAGACAAATCCCTTGCAGCTTGAAATGGGTGAGGAACAATATGGTAATAAATAAATAAACAGCAAAAAATACTTTATTTGATGAGGTTGGTCTGATTACATGTCTATTCCATTGTTTACTGGACATTTTATAAAAAAAAACACATCCCTATGCTTACAGACACAATACTTCATCAAGTTCAAGTAGTTTCGTTTTTTACTGCCTCAGTTGAAAATTTAGCCAGATTTTACCACATTTTTTTGTCAGTATTTGAATGAAGATTTTTCTCGGGGCTTCTTTGGATAAATAAATACACTCACTTTGCATAGTTTATAAAAAAGACTCAACCTTGGCACTCTGCAAATAGAGCCCCGAAAGCTAGTTAATCATGCTAAATTCTGGATCCGCCACATGTATGCTTCAATTACAAGTTGTCTCCTGAGCGGGGAGGGTAGCATGTACCACTTTATTTTGGCGCAAACTACCCTTTCATCTCAAAGGAACGATATAGTGTGTTCACTTATCTGTCGCTTACTGGCACACTCCCGAGTTCTGCTCTGCTAAGCCAAAGGGCAGTAACTGCATACTTTAAAAGTAATCAGTTAATGCCTTTTTGGCATTGCAAGACAGAGTTGCCCTATGTTGTCAACCATTTCCTAGAATCCACTCACAACCTTATTTGTGTGAACATTTATATTTTTTCCCACTAGCAGACTACATCCCAGTAAACACGATACATTGACCCATTGTTGGCTCAATGTTGGGCCATCATCGCAGATGATGGTCCAGCGTTGAACCAACATTGGGTCAGTGAGCCGTGTTGACTCGTGAACAAACCTAACATCCAGTGTGTCACTGTGAATACATTTTGCTCACACATCACAAGTTTTTTCTCCTACACTTATTATGTGATTATAATTTGCCAGCACCCTATTTTTTCGCATGCCATGCACCGTGTGATTGTTTACTAAATAATATTGTGTATTTTTTTTTTACTAGTCAATATGTGTAACTTTGAATTTCAGCCAAAGAGAATATTAATACATGCCATTCTTACTCAATTATCAGCTGTGTAAAATCCATGCCCTGTACGTACATGTAGTAAATTTATTTCAGTGTCTTTTAAAAAAATATATATTTGTGTCCATGTTATGTACTGGTATGATGATTACTAAAAAACATATCGAAGAATCCTTGGAGATTTGAACTGTTCCTTTGTTGTATTTATTTTCTATGCCAAGTTTCCAAGTTAACATCTTGTTAATTAATTCTTTCTTCACTTTCATCAATCGATGTTTTTTCTCCGGAGCATAGATGGTCTAAAATTCTTTATTCAGATATCAAGGCAATGTCTTTGGCAATTTTCTCCCAACTGCCATAGCCTCTACGGCTTTTGACTGTCTGTTTAAATTTCACTATGACTTCTTTATCTTAGCTTACCACATTCATTTATTGATTTGTTTGTATCCTCATACTTGCTTATCAATATGGTCATTAACCATCATGCTAACTATACCTCAATCATGGTTTTCAAATTTGGCTATTATGCCATCATGTGATGAAGGGAAGCATATGAATTATTATTACTTTATATCTTGTTTGAGAATATCTATTGTTATTTGGCTATTATATTGGTGATCTGTTATGTAGGCGCTGGCGCAAAATTTATCCGAGTAAACAAATTGTCCAGTTTGAAGTCACCATAAATGTCTTAGGTAGCTCTTTCCACTTCATTTGAAAACCTATGTTATGGGTCTACGGCCATTATAGAAGTCAGACTCTGATGTCTATAGACATCAGATTCTGACGTCTAAAGACGATCTCCGCACTGAAAGAGTAAAAGAGTAGGTGATTGCTGCACATGGATACCTGATTGCTCTTGGATTAAACTTATGAGAGGAGCTTTGTCTCTGTTGAAAGAGGATACTCAGGTATTAAGTACCCAATTGTACAAGCATCTGAAAGAATGTACAGGAATCTACATACCCTATGCAGTTGTTCATCAATAATGTACAGTCTACACACAATGCTGGATTTGTTTTTGACTTTTTTCTCCAAACTATGCACTATTGCGGATCATTCACATTCTTTCCCTTCTCTTTTCTACAATTCTCTTTGGTGAATTCAGTACAGCAAGAACGAGGCATTGACCCACTGTTCATTTACATGTTGATCGACCACCCATCCCAACATTGAATCGACAGTGCTTTAATATCTCGTACATGCTGGGGTACTACAGATTTAATATGAAACAGAATAATGTTATTTTCTGATGTCATTGACTATTTCCAGTCGGCGAAGCACAGCGCTTCTGTTGGCAAGCGACCGAAATCTCGTGATGATCGTTCAAACAACGGTATTCCTATCTTTACACAGGAAAGGGTTGAAGACAGAGCCGCCAAAAAGGTGGGCACCTAGCTGCTAGTTGATGTTGGCACTTTGTAGTGTTTAAGACTTCACTTGATGTTTCAATTTGCTTTGGGAAAATTTTGCCCCATTCTGTCTAGTTGATTCTCAATCAATGACATTGGCCATGCTCATGAAAGATCAGTAATACATGTATTGTGATAGCAATTAAATAAATTATTTGTACTTATTCAATTTTTCTTCTAATTTTATGCTAAATTGAAAAAAATGATTTATCTAGTAAACCTATATGAAATTATCCAGATATTTTGGGAACAATATGCTTTTAATTTATCACTTTGTGTTTCATCAGTGTGAGGGGATATTTTTTGTTTTGAGCAAATTTAAGCTTTTATAAATCTTGTACGCTTTATCCGCATCTCTATCAGATCGTAAAACATGTTGCGGGTATCATTAAATCATGTTATAGATTTCCATTTTTTATGAAGGACATTGTTTGCATCAACAATTTTCCCAATGTTTTTTGTTCATAATTTCCATTTTATGGTTCTATTTTTTCAATTTATTTTTTATATAAGCATGTAAATATAATTATATAGATAGATAGAGCATCAATGAGGATAAACAAAAAAATGTAAAAAATGGCTAGATAGTTTTTTATAAGTTTTACAACCATTATATTTATAAGCATTGTGGCATAGAAAATAATAATACTTAATAAAATTATCGATTTTCAATTATGTGGTTTTGATTGACTACAGAATATCAGCTGACGTTTACAATTGATGCAAATTAAGCTACATGTATGGTTTCTTGTTTATTAAATTACAGATTAATGTTTAATTATTAATAACATTGTTTAGCACCCTAACATGATTGATATCTTAATTTGACACCCTAGTTGATAATTGCTTTTCCCAATATCCCACCTTCTAACAAAACAATCATAGTGTGTTTTACCAACATTTAACCCTTTCAGTGCGGGGATTGTCTTTAGATGTCGGATTCCGATGTCTACAGACAATCCCCGCACTGAAAGAAGTAAAAAAATTATTTAAAAACATTCAATCTACACCTATGAGAGCCTCAAAATGTATAGCTTTAAGTAGTTGAATTTGTGTCTTCAAGTCTCGTGTTGACAAATGTTTGTGCTGTGATTTAATAATTATTTTCACACACTTGAGGTAATATATAAAAATTGCAAAATGATAATGAGAAGTTTAAAGGTTTAAAGGTTAAGAAACAACAGTATCAAGATCGGTTCACAATCTGTTCACAACCTTTTTGAATCGGTTGATAAAATGTTCTCTATCGCCTTGTGAAGAAACTGATTTTACAATTTTTTTTCAAATATTATATTTTACCCATTATTGTAACAAATTTCAGAAAAAATATTAAATTGAACCCAATGTTTTTTTAAATACTGGCTCACAGTTTGGTGCATTCAAATCACATTTTGTTAACATCTTGCCAACCACAACTTTGAGTACAATTTGAATCAAAAGGTATGTTAAACTAGCAAATTTAACCCTTAAAGCGCTGATTTTTTTTGGAAAATAATGAAAACAGAAGTGTTTTTTTTTAATTTGAAATCATCATAAATGTCTTAGTTAGCTCTTTCTGATTCTTTGAATACCTATGTTCTGGGTCTATAACCATTATAAATATTTTTATTCTTACAGTGCGGGGATTGACTTTAGTCGTCAGAATCTGACGTCTACAGACGTCAGATTATGACGACTCAAGTCGATCCCCGCACTGTAAGGGGTAATGATCATAACTCTTCCCATTTTCTTATAATTAGCTAGATAAAATTTAAAAGGTTAGAAATGGCTGTTGACGGGATTAGCCCTCTAATGGTTGAGTTTGTGATATGAGCTGTTTACTACATGTTGTGTACATGGTCTGTACATGCTGCGTACATGTTGTGTACATGTTTTTTTCACAGGCTGAAGGCTATCTGGAGGCGCTGACACAGGCCTACATCCAGAAGGGCATGCTGTCCAACCAGGATCAACAGAAAGGTAACAACCAACGAACTACCCAGCAAACAAAACACTTGTATGACATTTATACAATGTTGGTCCAACGTCGAAGACGTTGGGCTGACGTTGTATAAAGGTTATACAAATGTTTTGTGTTTGCTGGGCAGTGACACTAATATTGTGGTCAACTTGCAGACAGGAACATCTGTTCCGCTGTTTTCAGAGAATATTATTTTCAGGAAGATAATTTATAAATAAAGGGCCAGTCACACTCAGCTAGTTTACTGTAGACCAAAACCAATCACTGCCCTGCAAACACCAACCCAACTACGTTTTGATGTTGAGCCAATGTCTCTAACTTTGGCGCAACATTGAAACAGCGCTGGGCTGACGTTTCAGTGTTCACCAGGAGATATTCGATAATTAAATTACACTTGTGTAGTAAATATGTAGATTAAGTCCACACAAATTATTGTTAGTCTGTGTATAATGTGATTAAATGACTTGAATGAATTGGAATAATATCTTAGTCATTTATGATTTTTCGAGCCTTTATCATGTTTCCCAACAATACTATTTGATGACCAGAGATATCTAAGTAGTGATCTAAAGGCAGGATAACTTCACTATTTTGAAAAATAAAAATATATTTTCCAAATAACGATACATGCGTTTTTGGATAGGCATCTGCAAATTTTTTTTTTGCTAAGAATGTATTTTTATTACAAAATAATATATCTATATTAATTTGACCTCGGCAACAAATATCTCCTTTAATTGAGATTATTATTCAGTTGTTAAAGCCACAAAGATAAATTAGAATTTCTAAAATGAATTTGCTTTCAATATCCACTTGACACAAATTCAGCTGGATAAAACAGCAATCATCTGATTCTCATATCCGCTGATATCTCTGGTTTTCAAATAGTCAGTGTCTCCCAGTTTTACATAAGACTATTTTCACCTTTGCTGTCTTGTCCATAGATGACACTTTTAGCATTTCCAATGTTTCACACTTAGATTGTCTTTTTTCTGCTTCGTTGAACTGGGCAGGTTGCCATGAGTTCTCTTGATTGTGTTTATGGTAACGTCACTCTTCTTTGGGGCTAGCAGACGTGAAACTGCAGTGGGAGACGAAGTGTGGTTCACTTTGCCCTTCTCAGATAATAAAACATTTTTATTTATCACTATGAATTTAAATATTTTCTCTGGCAGTAATTGTGAAAAATTACAATTACATTATTTGACGTTCAAAATCGAACTTATGTATATTGGAAAAATATCAAATCCTTTTTTGTACCCTTCTTTTTCTAATACTGGATCCGCCCTTGCAGTGGCTCTACCTCAGATCAATGCTTGGCCAACATCAATGCTGGTCCAGCATTGAGCCGACACCGGGCTTATGTCTCTCGTCTGCTATGGTTACCAATGACTTGCCTTACAGAGGTGCCGCACCTGCGGTACACAGGAGCTGCAGTGCCTCCTACCCATGGCCACCTGCCACCCGGGCTGGGGCTGAACGGCCTGTGCCCACATCACGAGCGCGCCTTCACTGAGCAGTACATGGCCAATCACCTGCAACAGTTCAAGTTCCCAGGTGAGTCACAGCATGGAGCTCTGTCTTAACTCCATGGTCACAGGGACTTCACAGTGATCTCACAGAGACCTCACAGAGATCTCATAGAGATCTCACAGAGATCACACAGGGAACTCACGCTATGCTTCTTATCTACATGTAATGGTACATGCACTAGGACCTGGGCTGGTGGTATAACATGATTTATATTAACCCTTTCACTGCGGATGTCGCACTAATGCGACATTGTGCTACACTGCGGATGTCGCATTACATAACTAATAAGGTGATTCACTTGGTTGTGGTTGTAAAGGCTTCCAGTCACCCTTATGGGCACGCAAACGTGATAGGGAGGACGTGGATGTCTTAAAGCCTTCCATACTCGATAATGACGTCATAATATAAAATAATAACTATGGTTGGGGATCCCCATTTATGACGGATCTGGTAATAAAGGGTCAATTTCAAATAATTACGCAATGTGACGTCATATTTTAAAATAATTTCGCAGCAAAAGAGTTAAGGAATTGTATGTAATTGTAAATGTGTAGGCTGCGGGTATGGTGTACATTTTGGGTGTGCATTAAACCTTGATATTAATTTAGGAATGGGTTTCATGTATTCAAATTTTGAATTTTCAAGACAATTATTGTATTTTTTCCAAACGAATTATTTTCGAGGTTAATAGAAACATTTATTTCTAAATTTTCTCTTCTGATATATGTAAGTCAAATTTCAAAAGGGCGTGTTGACATGTAGTGTCTTCTGTCTGGAAATATAATGAGTTGTGGATTTGTTAACATCATATTTCGAGGAATTGTAGGACTACTTTTTGATGTGTGTGATTATTTACATCCTTCATACATACAAAAAACCTAAATGTTTGTTCACTAAGGTACCCCTTTCTCTGTTCAATACCTGATAACTAAATTATATCTAACATTCTGTAAAATGTCAGTTACACATTTAAATCCTCAGGTTACAATTTGTAGAAATATTATTTTCTGATCTGACAGTGAAAGGGTCATTTTAGCTGAGCTATTATGATGTTTGCTGTGGTGGTGTACTAAAACTAGTCTAGTCAGTAATCAGTGTAGATATCCCCAATCCTTGTGTGTTGATGTAGATAATCGTAATACCTGGTAGATACCCCTCTCAAACCAAAGGTCAAAGTATTGTATTATTCTGCAATTTAAATAAAAAACACATAACAGGATGGGATTGGCTGATTCTGGCACAAGATATATTGCACAAAGTGATCTTCTATTTGTCAATTTGGGGGAGCAGAGCACAATACTCGGACCAAACAAAGTTATGTTACTGTATCTGATTGTCGTATTTAAAGAAGTTTAATATTGTAACATTCCTAAGCAAGAACTTTTAATGTTAAGAGTAGTAAAAGGCTTTGTAGAAATACTAGTGGACGAGTGGTGTAGGATGTTCTTCAACTATTAGAATGAGTTCGTAAACGATTAATCTAACTGACGACTTGAAAGCTTTGCACGGGAGCTGACCTTTGTTATTTATTGTAAAAATTATTAATGTCATAATTATATGGTGATTACTGTTTCAAAATGATTACAACGTCAATTAATTATTTCAGGTGTGTTCTTTATAATGCATGTATGTTTATTTTTAGATTAATGTCCATTATCTATTGCCAATATTTTAACTACAGTAATTCATAGCACACCCACACAGGTGTATTTTTTCCTGTGTTGAATTTCAGACCACATAGTCAGCCATTCACTGGAAATTCTTCACCAATTTGTAGTGTTTTGCATATATTTAGCTATATTTTGTGTCACACTAGGCAGGAAACAGTTAAAATGAATAAATAATACTGGTTGTCCAATTACCTATTCTCAACAATTTACTCATTTAGATAGGCCTCTCTAAAGTTTTTAGTTTCTGAATAGTTTCAGTACTTGGACAGCAGTATTAATTAGTACAGTCTTTTAACTTACCTGGTATCAAATAGAAGTATGTAGACAATTTTACTTGATGACAGAGCCCCTTGACAGAGGCGGCACATCAGCGGCCACACCAGACCTTCTGGTTGTGCCTAACCTAATGGAGAGAGCTCGTCCAAGATCAGCATATGACCCACGGTGCAGGACTCCAACCTTGGGAGTGGGTGCAGAACGAGCTCTGAGCCCTGCCTGTGTGCTGATGTCGGAGAGCATGACAATGCCTTCTGTGTTGTGCCATCCACCGACTTCCCCCGCCCCTCCGCCTTCCCCTCGGATCGGCACTGATGAGAGCGGTCGTCGTCGCCGTGTGTCAGTATGTCATTCTGAGACTGAGGAGACAGCACCTCATCACCGCCTTCCTAGCCTGGTCACCTTCTACTCCTCACAGAAGGGTATACTAGTACTCCCAATATTCTCACACTGCAGCTTGGCACACGTGTGCTTCTCAGTTTTGTTACACTGCAGTGTAGCTTAGCCTTGTGCTAGTGAGTTTTGTTACACTACAGCTTGGCACACATGTGCTAGTGTTTTTGTGTTACGTTGCATTT
The DNA here is from genome assembly GCA_964017125.1 of Flabesymbios commensalis. Taxonomy (NCBI): domain Eukaryota; kingdom Metazoa; phylum Annelida; class Polychaeta; order Terebellida; family Flabelligeridae; genus Flabesymbios; species Flabesymbios commensalis. The sequence continues at coordinate 48,999,293 of OZ024914.1, forward strand.
GGTACACTTGTGCTAGTGGATTTTGGTGTCACTGCAGCACGACACAAATGTGTTAATGTTTTTTTTATGAAGATAATTTTTGTATGATGAGATTGTCACTCTATGTAGTAACCATAGTAATGGAGAAGATGAATTGTACTGCTTGTGTGGTCTGTAATTGGTCTGTGGTAATCATTAGATGGCGTTGTCAGAACGTGAATGAGCATACTGCTGTTCTGCCATGCTAAGGCAATCTGCAGTAGGCCTAACTGTTTTTTTTAAGTAAGTGGTCACCATTGTGCAGCAAAGCGTGCTACCATGTGTGATAGCTGTATTTCCCAATCATGTTATCCTTTTAACTCTGAGCTAACTTCACATTTGGCTTGGGGCTATTGTCATCCCTATGACGTCCGTCTATCAGTCCACATTCCTTGTATGTGCAATTGATTCACTTATTTTTATTTGAATGTTTGTATACTTGGCCCTTTTGTTCACCCTACAAACCTGCTGGACAAGTTAAAAAAGGCAGTAGTAATAATGGCTTCTGCTCCGACATAAATGGCTTATTTTCTTGCTATAATGATGGACTCGCAGATTTTTGTTCCAATGTTCTAAAACTTGGCTATACAAACTTGCATGGTAAGTTAAAAAATAAAGGATTACATTTAATATGGCCACCACATCATCATAGGCTTGATTGACTGCCGATGTTCTGAAACTTTATGTATGCACTCTCCCTACAAACTCGCCAGACACGTTTAAGAATGGCAATGGATCAAATTAAAAATGGCGGCCACTCAACCATGTCTTCCCCATGTAAGTAAAGCTGAGTCATGGGTTTCCTTTTAAATTTGAAAAAAATAAACTAGTTCTAAACAATGACCTGTGAATACAGACGTCTCCAATGTAGCTTTAAATCTCTATCTCTGAAAGTGGTTGCCATTATTATCCATATGCTCAGGGTTTTGGTTGACCTTGAAAACAGGTTCACGTTCTGAACACAGGTCATCTTGCTAGATCATGTAGATATTAGTCATTCACAGTTTAGTGTAGTGTAAAGGGGAAAACGCAACAGCAATGCAACATGAAGGAAGCAAAAGTAATTGATCCTGTGTCGTGTGTTTCAGCCTTTACTGTTTCTTGAGTTAGTTGATTTGCTTTGATTGTGAGTCACTACACTGTATATGTATAACACTTGTGTCTCACTGCCGCTACCCAAAACTTCCAAGTGTGTACAAATCCTAATGGAATGATTATCGGTTCTTGCATAATTACAATTTGTGAGACAGTTGTCGTTTTGATATACCGAATGATAATTTTTTTTTAAACAAATATGTCTGTCTCCAAGGGAGTAATTAAAACCGAACATGCCATATATCAAAGACTGTGATTACAGCAGTAAGTGAAATCACAGACAGCAGAAGACAAATACATCAGATATTCATGTTACATGTATGTACTCGCTGGCTCGATGTTTGAAAATGCTCACCATTATGTATAATATTAGCAGTATTTGATGTAATGAAATTTAGGCTGTATTATAGATAAACTCAAAGATATGTACTCTCTATCAATATTATTTTTTATATTTGGAAATGGATTGTGATATCTAGAATTCAATAAATCAACTATAAGCACTACATTAAAATATTTTGCTTTTCAAATATTGTGTATACACCAAATACAAACAGTATTCGAATTTTGCATTGCAGTATTCTTGAATTCTTCATAAGTTTGAATTACTTTTTTTACTTCTGTTGATGCTGAAATAGTAGATCTTGAGGGAATATATTGCTTTACATGATACATCACTGAATGTTGTTCAAACTTTTCCAAAGCCTCAGATCTGATGACAGCAGGGTTCAATTTGCTCAGTAGACTATCACGTAGTAAAAAGCTACACAATTTTGGGCAATTGCTAATCAAATTTGCAATTGAAAAAGCCAAGGAATGTAGAGTTTGTTTGCGATACGCTACGCAATATTTTAAAAAGAAATTGTAAGAAATTGAACCCTATGAGTAAATTTGTGCAGTGTTGGCCTGTTAAGGTTGTGTTGTCACTCAATACAACAAATTCTGCGGATTGTTGTACATGGATATATCGTCGCCTCGGAGCTAAAGGATCCTATCTGACACTCGTCAGAGTGGCAGATAGGATCCTTTAGCTCCGAGGCGACGATATTCTTGCACAACGTTACATCATGATATTGCACCTACCTACATGTATATTGTACATATTTGAGCTACTTTCATGAACATTGGCTGACCTTACACAGCTGCTACATAATATCATTTGAAATAACATTGTCTGGTCAGCCATGTCAAGCATTGTGAAACTGTCACAGTGTCAGCCATCAAATTTATCATAAGCTTTGTGTCAGTGTATACCGGTAAAAATGATATTTTTCGCAACCAAAAAATTTTATTGAAGTATGTTGCAGTGAATTGTAATGGAGATAGCATTATCACATTAATATTTATGTGTTGAGGTTTGATTGATACTGAGAAAAAACAGCAAGTTATCATGTTATCCCTTTAACCGCCGGTGCCGTATATATTCGGGTTTTCATTTTTTTATTAGCACATTTAAGTAGCACATTTTAAATATGTTAAAGATAAAATGTGACATCAACCAGCAAGATTTGAAAAGAGTTGACCTCCATTTTTGTCAAATCTGAATAATTTTCAGTCACATGAATTTGTGGATCGCGTTAGCGAGACACAACTTCAAGTGGGTCAAAGGGTTATAATAAAAAATTCTGTTTTATTTTTTATCTGTTTTATCATGTAGTTTTTCTCAGTATGAATATACCGTAGGCCTAAGATGTAGGGCGCAACGCATGAATATTATATAATAAACAATGTGGTATTATAATGTATGAACGTACAAATTACCAGCTGCGGCGGCATCAGTGTGGGCGGCGGGCCTGCAGGGACTTCACGACTGGATGGATCTGGGGGTGCTGGGGCGCCACATCAACATGCAGCGTCTGGAGCAGCGTTTGCGTCAGAGGCTCGTCAGACAGATAGTGGAGCATACGAGCGCTCCATTGTCACCCTCTCCCACAGGCTTACAGCCTAACCTAGCCGCGGGTGAGTCTCCTCTCTAGGCTAAGTCACACCCACATAGACACTGCCCTAGCAAGCACCAGACATTGACCCTATGTTGGTATATTGTTGTACCATTATCTGTGATGGTGGTACAACACTATACCTACATTGGGTCATGTAGTGTGCAGCGCTTACTGTATTACACAGGCTGTTGAACTGCCAATACTGGACCAGTTTTCGAAACCATCCTCTGGTTTGACCTGGATATGTGGCTCAATGATTGGTTAAAAAACTCGCTTTTTCAGAGATTTGATTTCCATCTATTTATAAGAACCTAGATACAACCGATTAAAAACACTGCCACTTTACGTTCTTTTCTTGTTACTTGAAACCTCTCAATATTTTCCTATAATGTACATGAACCTGTATTGGAAGACCATTGTCTTGAGAGACCACTCAGTGATGGCATAAGGAGTGGTCTTCTGCAGCAAGTTTCACTGTATTTCAATCTGCTCCCATATTTGAGCATTTTCATAAAATCAACCTATTATGAAAGATCATCCCTCAATTTGACCAGTATAAGAAGCGGCTTTTTATAACATGCTTCTCTCTTATTTCAAATTTAACTATTTATTTTTTTAAATACAAACATATATGGCTGTGATATCCCCACTGACACCAGCTGTACTAGCTGGGTGCTTGTGCTGTATCAACATTTCTGCAACTAAATTTTCTATGCATGTATTCAGCAATTTTTCTACCTAATGACTGTCAACCATCCAGCCATTGTAATCAAATAATATGGGACAATTTAACTCATCATTGATAGTGATAATAATATATTTTATATATTTTCAGCAAACAAACATAAGACTTTGACCCAATGATGGTTTTACGTTGGATTACCGTCTTCAATGCTAGGATTGGCTCAAGATTTTGTGTTTGTTTGGCTCTTTTTGTTATTTGAGTTATATCATCTACTGCTCAACATGGTCAATAACTGCGTTCAACACCTGTGTAAAACAGTTGAGGACAGTCGGCCCATATCCACACATTGTCCCCTTGAAGTTAGAAGGTGCTAAGCTGCCACTTTACAACGTGGCAGTTTAGCAGCTTCCAACTCCAAGAGGACGACATCTAGCTAAGATGTGATGTGTCCTTAGTATAAGCCTATCACTGATAGTAAGATGTGCGAACAGCTTCCTCCACCTAGTATAAGCCTGTCCAAAGACCACTACACAAGAACAAGTCGTATTCTGTTGTGAAAAGCCAAAAGGCGGTAATTGCTTACTTCTGAAGAAATCAGTATTGCCTTTTGTCTTTGCATTATTGTATCGTTACCCAGCAAACACAAGACGTTGACCCAATGTTGCTGTAATGTTGGGCCAGCGTCTCGTGTTTGCTGGGTAAGCTCCCTAGTACAAGCCTATCATAGACACAGCACAGAGAAAAATGTAGTGTTAAGATTACCACAACTGCCTACTACCAGCCTAGTACAGATTTGCACACACCTACTGCTAGCCTAGTGCTGTTATCACAGCAGAGCATAGTACAGGACAGCAGCGTCGCAGACCATGGCCCAACATTGAAACTACATTGATTAACCCTTTAAGCGCTGGTACCAATTATATTCGTTTTTTTACATTTTTTTTTAGCACATTGCATATCAACTTTTAAACATGTTGAAAATAAATGTGACATCAATCAGCAAAATTTGAAAACAGTTGACCTCCGTTTGGTGAAATCTGAATAATTTTCACTCACTTGAAGTTGTGGATCGCGTCAGCAAGACACAACTTCAAGTGGGTGAAAATTCAAATTGAATAATTCGGCGGTTAAAGGGTTGAAACACAACAATTATCTATGTCGATTGCATTATATGATTGTGAGCGTCGCCGAAACTGTATTCTAGAAGTTTTATTGTTAAGTTTTGATGGATATAAGATGAATAGATAATAACTCGATATGTGTTGGTATCACAATTTGCACGCACGTGCAACTGTTCAAATGGATGTCTATTATAATAGGTATGTAATATTTTCTCATCTGATACTATGTTTTGATGCTTTTAAACTCACAAATGGCAGATAATACTTTTTAATGTCGAGTTGCCGATTAAATTAAGATTGTTGGATTTTGATTGGTTTTATAGTTATAGAGAAACATCAGATTATAATATTAAGGCGTTGCAATGCTTATTGAATTATTTTATAGTGATAATAATTTGATATCTGACCATGAAGGATCCAATATAAAGCTTGTAATATTTATGACATATGTTTTCTTTTAGTATAGAGCTGAAATAAAGATTTTTTTTTATGTGCCCGTTGATCAGTCTATCTGTCTATTCGAATCACCCTCATTCAGACCTATTATTATTTGAATTTTATTATTGCCGGTTATCTATTTAAATTATATTAAGATTTTCTTTAAAAAAGGAACCTGTTGTAATTATGAACATACACATTGCATAGTATATCAGTTTATTGAGAAGATTTTATGGTGTAACTATTCACAATTGTGCATGTCAAATGTTTGATATTCAAGAAATGTAATTCGATAAAATAGTATTGTACTGAAATTATTGGCAATAATATGATGATTTCAATTGCCAAAATTATGTCGTCCTGTAAGTGTCTCTACCTTTAGTCATCTTCGATGCAAATACATTGTAGGTAATGTTACATGTTTTTTATAATGCTTTAGTATATGTTCTAGAATGCACGTAGCTATAACCACTAAGCAATCGTAGAACTTCACTCACCCATGCCTTGTCTGTTTCCTTACTCAAATAACCGAATCTACTGTACTAATTCAATAACATTTTAATTTATACTTATTATAATATAATAATTACTGTGTTTTAATTAACTACATTCATGTTTCTATTACCAGTAGGGTACATGTTTTTTATTAACCGAAGTGTTAGAATTGTCAATTATAACTATTTCAATAGTTTGTTTTCAAAATGAGATGTTTTTAATATAATTTTTGTTTAATTGTAATATCTGAGTATTGAAGGTAAATTTTAATGAAAGTTTGAAAGTGCTTTTTGTCAGGAGATTTATAGATTTTGAGCGAGTTACTTGCATTGCAGAGGTACTAGATGAATTACCCAAGTTCCAGAATAACGGCAAGAAGCCACATAGTGCCAAGAGCGACTTCTCGTCCATGGGGGACAGGAGGCCGTCGCTAGAGAGAGGTAGTGCCACCAGCGAGCGACGACAAAGTCAGAGACACCTGGTGGAGATAGCGGCAGCGGCCGAGAGGCAGCAAGAGCTGCTTCAACAGGAAGGTCGTAAAAGTGCTGCACAGGTTTGTACTGTAATGTATACGTATTGCACTTACTCTTAAAGTGCTGACTTATTGTAGTTTAAACCATGGAGACTAAAGGTTTTTAATTTGCAATCATCATAAATGTCCTAGTTAGCTCTTTCTAATTCATTTGAATACCTACATGTATGTTTTGGGTCTACGACCATCAGAAATATTTTTACTATTACAGTGCGGGGATAGACTTTAGTCGTCAGAATATGACGTCTACAGACGTCAGATTTTGATGACTTAAGTCTATCCCAGGGCTGTAAGCGTTAACTCTTGTGATATACATACATAAACGTTTTAACCCATTGCCTGCTAATCAAGACAATAGTTTTTAATTCGTTTCATTAGCTGATTAAATCACTGTTATTGGGAATAAAATGACTGTTTCAACATCAAGATTTGTAAATGTTTGGTCTCAAACTAAACAAATATATCTGATTTTCACTCACTTGAACTTGTGGATCACGGTAGTAGAGAGTATCTAAAGCCTGATTCATTTTATTTTTTATTGGAGAGTATCTTTTAAGAAAAGGCTATTTACTTTGACTATCTGATGATTGTCCATGTTGGTTAACTATACATACATCACCTTGCTGGGAAATGATTTATGTCGTATACTTACATTCATAACAAAATAGTGTCAATTATTTTTTCACCAAAAAATAACACTCAAAATAATTACTTTCGGTCACTTATGAGAGGTTTAACTTCTGTTGATTATCTCTGGCCAAAATCGTTACAGAGTGTTCATTGATTATCATTAACCTTTGTACTGTACTTTGTACTGCTAGGACCATATATCTTCTGTCAAGAACTGTAGTATAAGTATAGAAATAATGTGTTGTAAATGTCAACCGAAAAACTTATTTATCAATATTTAAATGTCATATTTTTTTTGCAAATGAAACAGAAATGTAGAGGGCAATGCAGCAGAGAACATGTTGGATTGATAGTGTGTTATTGTGTCCCTGTGTTACAGATTGATGACGGCAATGGGTCCATACGTACTCACCCTGCACCGTTTGATGAAGGCCAACACATAGACCAGAGCAGGAGAACAGCTGGTGGATGTGAGTATTAGATGAAGGTCCCAAGGATCAAAGGGTTGTGGCACATCCTCTCAAACCTACCTAGCAGGCACAGGATGTTGACCCAATGTTGGTTTAATGTTGACCAGCGTCGCAGACGAAGGGCCAACAATAAACCAACATTGATTCAATGTCCCGTGCCTGCTGGGTAACATAATGTGGTCTGGAAAAATTCCCTTTTTGTGACTTTTGGGTAGTTTTAGATACATTGTAATGCAAAAAATCAGTACCTCAAGCTACCTCAAGTAAGCAACCCCTAAAACTTGTTATAATGTACAGTGTTTGATGATACTTATTTATTTCTCTATTTCAGCGTTAAGGCCCCAGATGAGTCGAGGAGGTCGTATCAGCTCGGCGACCTCTGTGCTGGGTCGGGTGGCGAGTGGCAGGTCAGTAGCTCCCTTACGCCGGCAGGACAATCTGGACACCCGGGTGATGCTGGGACCCTCAGAGCAGGAGGGTCTGGATCTGTGGCCCAGCAACCAGGGACAATCACAACAGTTACAGCAGCAGCAGCAGCAGGGCAGGTCCATAGCCCGAGCCAGTGCCACCGATTTGGCCGTCCCCATGTCAGCAACTGATAGACCGCTGGAGGATGCCAGCCCGTTTGTAGAAAGAGGTATGTACTTAACCCTTGAAGTACTGAATTATTTTTTATAAACTTCGCGACCAAAGGGTTTTTTTCAATTTAAAATCATCATAAGTGTCTTAGTCAGCTCTTTCTGATTCATTTGAATACCTATATTATGGGTCTACGGCCAATATAGATATTTTTACTCTTACAAAATCTGACATCCACAGACGTCAGATTCTGATGACTAAAGTCGGTCCCCGCACTGTAAGGTTTAAAGATTACTCAATGATTATACATGTATTTTTACAGTACACAGACTTAATTTATTGAATTTACCCTCAGAAGCTATGTATAGGTACCTGCTATCTTTTTAAATCAGTACACTACAATCATAATTATAAAATCTTTGAACTGTTTCAGCAGCGAAATCTAGTCATAAGCCATTGGTTCACTCAAACAGTCGGCCTAAAATGCGGGACATAGGCAAACAGAAGAGTGAACCTCTGTATGTCCCAAGCAGCAAGCCACGTCTCGAACCCACACCCCCGACAACCACCGACCATGCCTCACCCACACATTCAGGTAAACTGTTATGAATTTAGTGATGTTTTAGATATAATCCAAATGTAATCTCAAGGTCTGTTTTAGTGTTTACAATATTGGTCACATTAAAAATATTTTCTCCGCGTTCTCTGTCAATTCTCAACCAATTGCCAAGATATTTTACAATCACTATTTTCAATTCTGACTACCCTAACAATTTCATTAAAATATTGTTTTGTTGAAGAGGTAGTCCCTAAATATAGTGTTTCTCATGACGACCTCTATAAACCTATTACCTTCAATTTTTATCATGGAATTTCGTTACGATACATTCAGTTCTGATATACTTGCTGAAATTTCTCAAAATTGATCGGATTTGTCGTCTAAAGACTGAAAATATAGTACTTGCAAAACTTCTGAAAATTGGTTGACAGTGTTATATTTTATAATTGATAATTGACTGAGCAATTAGCGAGAGTCACCACTAGGCCTACAAGTCTAATGTTAATCCTACTATTATACAAGTATTAGCGCAGAAAGAGAACATTTTTTTGAGAGAGTACTATGACAAGAATATATTATTAATTGATTGTTTAACTACACTGTTTTCTCATTTACTTGAAGTTGCGCGTGAAGGTTATCTTTCAACTTGAAGAGAAGATTTGTCATATAGTTTATGTGGTATAATGTATATGTGTGGATAAATGGGTGACTTACATTATGCTGACATCTATCCATGTGTCTTTATCCCTTACAGCGCGGGGATCGACTTTAGTCGGTCTGTAGACGTCAGATTCTGACGACTAAAGTTGATCCCCGCGCTGTAAGAGTAGAAATATTTCTAATGGCCGTAGACCTCTAACATAGGTATTCAAATGAATCAGAAAGATCCAACTAAGACATTTAGGATGATTTCAAGGTGAAAAAACCCTTAGGTTGCAATGTTTTTTTTTACAAATTAATTCAGCGTTGTAAGGGTTATAATCCAAATGGTAGGTTTTCAGCATTCAAATATAATGTCACAATGTTAACCCTTACAGCGCAGGGATCGACTTTAGTCATTAGATTCTGACGACTAAACTCGATCCCCGCACTTTAATGGTAAAAATATTTCTAATGGCTGTAGATCCAAGGAAAGAGCTGACTAAGACAGTTATGATGAATTCAAATCGAAAAAAAAAACATTTGGCCTTCAAGATTTGCATTAAAAAAATTCAGCGCTTCAAGGGTTAATGAACAAAATATGTTGTCTCCATACAATTGCTTTACCCCTGAAAGCGCTGCATTTTTATGCCATTACAATTTTTAACCACTTAAAGTCGTGTCTCGCTACCGTGACCCACAACTTCAAGTGGATAAAAATTACGTGCAATTGTACAAGTTACATCCAAACTTATTTAATCCCGACAGTTTTAACCTTTTAAACCATCACGGTGCATCAAAGTATCATTTTGCCTCTCCGAATAATGACTTAATTTCCTACAACTAGTGGTTTTAGAACGAACATTTCCATGAAACTGGTTTACCAACACGGTGTAATTTTAATAAATTTTAAAACCACATCAAATCATCTTCATCCACTACAAGTCGAGAATTGCGACAGCAATTCGCGGCTTGTAGTGGATGATGATGACTATGGTTAATTCAGGCTTGAAAGGGTTAATGCTAATTTCTTCTGCAAATTTTCTTTTCTGAAGGTCAAATAAAATGGCTAAATCTGACGTATAAAAACAGCTAGTCCCCGCACTGAAAGAATTCAAATATTTCTAATGGCCATAAACCCATAACATAGGTATTCAAAGAAGTGGAAAGAGTTAACTAAGAGATTAATGATGCTTTCAAATTGAAATAAACCCTTTGGTCTCAATGGTTTATGCAAAATATTTCAACGCTGTGAGGTTAATATTATACTATACAGTTATTAGTATCAGTTATTCCATTCGTTTTTTACCCACTTGAAGCTGTGTCTCACTGACGCAATTCACAGCTTCAAGTGAGAAAAACTTTTTCAGATTGCTTAAGATGAACCCTTATGGTGCCGATTTTTCCCAGACTATTTTTTATTCATTTGAAGCTGAAATTGCTAACGCAATTTCCAGCTCCAAATGACGAAAAATAGTTAAATTTATGAAAAAATATACATATTCAAAATTTAATTATTAGATTAACAAGCATCTACCCCAAAACATTTTAGTGATTCGAGCTGATTTTATTGGTCTGAAATTTGCTTGAAAACGAATTTATACACAGTCCCGGCAGCATAAGGGTTAAGGAAATCGTTTTTAAATCTTGGTGATTGAAGACAGGTTTTCCCGTTTAAAAATTATTATTTAAATTATGAAAAGGGTTAAGGATCCACATGGATTTTAACAGGACCAAAGCGTGCCCAGCGGACCAGGCAGTGGAAGCTGTCGATGGAGGCATGGATTCGATACGCGCTCCGCGGAGACAAGTGACACACAGACCACCCTAGCTGGCGGCAGTCCGGTGAATGCTCTAGCATGTTGGCATGTCACGGAGTGTCAGCATGATGATGCTTCTTCCTAATTAAGTGCCCCCCCCCCCCCTCGCTGCTGTGTTACAATCAAATCAGAAATCACTGCATGTTTTCTGTCTAATTACTTAGTTCTCTGATTGGTTTTGGCTGCGGCAGTGTTAAGCCAGGTGTACTTTCCAACTGAATTGATTTTCTTGTTTTGGATTTAAGGGTGCTGTCTGCAATTTCACAAAGCGATGACTTCTTTAATTTTCAGACTTTTTCACTATTTAATGTCACTTTATAGGGATGTTTTCACCATTTAATTTTTTCCTTATAGGGATGTTTATTTTCAATTTTAATAATAATATTTTGTGTATGTAACGATGTGAAATTGCTATGTCAACAGTACATGTATATGTATGTGAGAAAAAAAGGCATTTCTAATGGTTATTTTCAAAAAAGACATACCACATCCTTCTTTACAGATAATTGGCATGTTTCATATTTTTACATTACATCACCTCGTTTAAAATGTGTAACACATCATAGAATAATTATTTGTATCACCGATATATAAAAGAACAATATATATAGAAACTTAGATATCCTTGTTTTTTATTCACTGATCATCCGCTGACTTCTGCCGTCAGTGAATTTACTAAATGTACATTTGCAAATTGATTTAACTTTTAAACACAATTTTTTTACTATATCTACCATGTAAGTATTAGATATAAAATATGTTTCGGATGTATAGGCAGATAAAATAACTATGATTTGAAGATATCACTTCCTCTAATTTTCACATGCTCAACAACGGTGTACTCTTTTTCACAAATGGGATCTGTAGATCTCGATGTGTAGATCAACCTAGTATTTTAAAAAATACTTCAGAATTCGTAACACTGATGTGTGACTTTGTCAATATTACTTCCATGATATTGTATGATGATTACATTTACCCATTCAATGGTTAATGAGACTGCTGTCAACCATTTCCTATTGTTTTACCAATTTTATTACCATGATTTAATCAACTTTAATTATAAATAATCATTGTTTTATTTAAGAATAATCATATAAGATCCAAGCTGTCTTCCCTAAATTTCAGCCTATGTCCTGTGGGAGTGATGCTTGATGTTTTATATATGTATTTAAGCTCTCTCCTATTAAGCTTTAAGAGGGTGAAAAAACTTTATTTTTGTTTGTACAATGAAAGCAAATCTAATATTCAAAGTGAGTTAATACGGTACTATGTAAATCATTCTTGATCACTGTTTTAAAATAGGTCACAAATGCAAAACACCTTCATGTGCCTGGTAGAAGAGTAGGACGATATAGTCAAGCTTTATAAGGCATTGTGTGACAAAAAAGGGGCGTTGTATAATTGGAAATCAGATAGATAGGTTTGACTCGCCTGGCTGGAGAGTGGAGTCAGTGTCATTTTAAAATAATTAGGCTGACATATCCAAATCATCTGGTATGGCCAACATTTGTCACGCTAACTCAATATTTATATCAGATTCGATGTTAACCCCTAGAGCACCTTGAGATATTCAATTTAAATTTTCAGTCACTTAAAGTTGTGTCTCGCTACCGCGATCCACAACTTCAAGTGACTGAAAATTAGTGTGATTTGCGAAATTTAAGTCCCAATGTATATCAGTGTTTCAAGATTGAAAGCATATTTTTCTTTTAGCAACTGATGATACAGGTGCTAGTAAAAACACAGAATGTTTCCCAACAAACACAAAACATTTGTATAACATTTAGACAGCGTCGACCCAACGTCTTCGACGTTGGTCCTACATTGTATAAAAGTTATACAAAAGTTTTGTGTTCGCTGGGTTACTGTAGCCGACATTAGTGTTTTTGGAGGGTCAACCCTTAAATAGTTAAGTTATGTTTATAATTTAATTTTTATTACACTTTAAATTGTCTGCCTACAGCGGTAAAAATTACTTACATAATTATGTGCAATTTGAAGCAAAGCATATATGCGATCCAGCTAATTTTAAGTTTATAAGACCTCCAAATTTATTGTTTGAAGGACAAAATAAAAACGATGAAAATGGCTGTAGACGTGAATAACACTTTAAGGGTTATTATTCAATTTGAATTTTCACCCACTTGAAGTTGTGTCTCGCTGACGCGATCCATAACTTCAAGTGAGTGAAAATTATTCAGATTTGACAAAATGGAGGTCAACTCTTTTCAAATCTTGCTGGTTGATATCACGTTTTATCTTTAACATATTTAAAATGTGGTACTTAATGTGCTAATAAAAAAATGAAAACCTGAATATATGCGGCACCGGCGGTTAAAGGGTTAAGGGTTATTATCATCCAGTGTGTTAGGTATTGAATTGAAGGTTTGTTTGTATACAGGGGCCAGCCCGCCAGTACAGGACTTCTCACCGCACCCCCACCTCATCTCCGGTCACCCAGCAGCCAACAGACTCATCTCTCCAGACTCTGAGCTACAGCGTACATACCAAAGTCTACGAGAGCTACGTAATACACTACTAGACCCGTCCAGACGCGCAAACCTCAGTCCTACCACAGGGTAAGTCATCAAACCTCAGTCTTACCACAGCGTAAATCATTATACCCCCAGTCTTACCACAGGGTAAATCATCAAACCTCAGTCTTACCACAGGGTGAATCATCAAACCTCAGTTTTGGCACAGGGTACGTCATTAAACATTAATCTTACCACAGGGTAAGTCATCAAACCTCAGTCCTATCACACAGTAAATCATCAGACCTCAGTTTTACCACAGAGTAAGTCATCAAACCTCAGTCCTATCACACAGTAAATCATCAGACCTCAGTTTTACCACAGAGTAAGTCATCAAACCTCAGTCCTATCACACAGTAGATCATCAGACCTCACTTTTACCACAGAGTAAGTCATCAAACCTCAGTCCTATCACACAGTAAATCATCAGACCTCAGTTTTACCACAGAGTAAGTCATCAAACCTCAGTCCCACCACAGGATAAGTCTTACCATAGGGAAAAGTCATCAAACCCCGGTCTTCCAACAGTGTAAGTCATCAAACCTCAGTCCTGCCACAGGGTAAGTCATCAGTTTTACCACAGAGTAAGTCATCAAACCTCAGTCCTACCACAAAGTAAGTCATCAAACCTCAGTCCTACCACAAAGTAAGTCATCAAACCTCAGTCCTACCACAGGGTGATTCTTACCACAGGAGTAAGTCATCAAACCTCGATCTTCCAACAGTGTATGTCATCAAACCCTCAGTCCTTCCATAGAGTAAATCATCAAACATCAGGCTTTCCACACGATGAATCATAAAACCTCAGATTTGCAAGATTTCTACTTTCTGGAAGTGGTCTTTTTTGCAAATTAAAACAATTGAATAAATATATATAAACCATTATGACAAAAAATGTTTATAATTACTCATGTGTTTACTGTTTCAGGCAATTTGTGGAGCATTTTATCAGAAAAACTGATGCTGAAATCCGCGATATCACAACAGAGCTGACATCACTACAAGTGAGAAAACCAGAAGCTACTTAACCCTTTACATCCCTGAAGATCGACTTAATTTTTTTACGACAAATGGTTTTAGAAATAAAATTCACCTGAGACTGTTTTACCAATACATGGCAATTTTCATTAATTTGTCACCCCCGTCAAGTCATCTTCATCCACTGCAAGTCGAGAATTGCGACAGCAATTTGCGGCTTGTAGTGTATGAGATGACAATGGTAAATTCAGGCCTGCAAGGGTTAAGTAAGCAAAACATCCTGGCAAACAGGAGATGTTCAGCCTATAGTGGTCTTGTAACATACATCAATATCCCGTGTTTCCTGGGTGGATTTTTACTTGTTAGGTTTTAGAGAAAAGTTCCATTGGAAAAGATATAAATAATGATGATGATAGTAATGATGTCAATGTATTTGCGATTTGCGCCTGCTCTTTGATAAATTTCTCATTGATAAGATAAGTCTTGTAGGGACAAAACCCATTTTGAAAACACTTAAACGGCACTGGAAGGGTGATTGATTCTGGAATAATAGCCATCAGTACAAATAGTCCTCTGGAAGTCAGTTTTCCGTGCCACATACAACACTTTGGCTGCCAGAGTCGATATTAAACTTGTTACTGCTGTGAACAGTCGCACTAATACTGATGTTTGTGTTTGACAGAGGGAAGCTGTACCTCTCAGGTCGCCACAACGTCCAGCGTCCAAGATGATGCGCCATGCGGCACGACACGGCCACGTCACGCAGTCCACGGCACTGGCCAGACCAGAGTGGTCCGGTCAGGAGCTAGCCAGGGTGAGTAGGCCTACATCTGTCAAGCAAATCCAAATGGTTGTAACTTTCTTTTGGCTTTGCACGCAACAGGCATCGTCAACCTCTTGATGACACCACATATTTTACATTTTATAGAGTGTATAGACATCGAAATTTATAAATTATACTATATGGCGCATTTTCAAATTCCATAGCATCAGAAATGCGTAAGAGACAGTCAGACTAATGCATTTCTGAGAGTACCTGTACTGGTGTTAAGTCAAATGGCAATTAAGGCACCTGTACTGATGTTAAGTCAGAAGGTAATTAATTCACCTGTACTGGTGTTAAGTCAAATGGTAATTAGGTCCCCTGTACTGGTGTTAAGTCAAATGGTAATTAAGTCACCTGTACTGGTGTTAAGTCAAATGGTAATTAAGTCACCTGTACTGGTGTTAAGTCAAATGGTAATTAGGTCACCTGTACTGGTGTTAAGTCAGAAGGTTTTTAATTCACCTGTACTGGTGTTAAGTCAAATGTTAATTAAGTCCCCCTGTACTGGTGTTAAGTCGTAATTAAGGCACCTGTACTGGTGTTAAGTCAAATGGTAATTAAGTCACCTGTGCTGGTGTTAAGTCAAATGGTAATTAAGTCACCTGTGCTGGTGTTAAGTCAGAAGGTAATTAAGTCACCTGTACTGGTGTTAAGTCAGAAGGTAATTAATTCACCTGTACTGGTGTTAAGTCAAATGGTAATTAAGTCACCTGTACTGGTGTTGAGTCAAATGGTAATTAAGTCACCTGTACTGGTGTTAAGTCAAATGGTAATTACGTCACCTTTACCGGAGTTAAGTCAAATGGTAATTAAGTCACCTGTACTGGTGTTAAGTCAAATGGTAGTATGATTCTGACAACAATCAGAGAATGTTGTGTCAGCTGCCTGGAGAATGCAGTAGGCCTATTACAACTTCCTAGCAGTCAATATTTTTCTCATTTTAACCTGCAAATACGACAGCATTTTCAGATTTGAACACTTCATTAGGACTATTCATTAATACATGTACCTTGATCCTTATACTTGTAGATGACGGAGAAGCTCCGGGCACTGGGGTATAAAGACATAGGTGGCGATGACCTGCCCTCTCACCCGGCAGGTCGCAGCACCGTGGCGGGCGCCATGCCCCCTGACAACACGTGGGAGCATCAGGTAGCCACGGCGGCCAAGTCCGCACAGCGGGCACGTACTGAGATGGACGACGGGGAGCAGCGGGGACCCCCGGGATCCGCTTCCAGACTAGGCAGCAGTACATATGCAACACAGGGTAGGTTACGTTTCCCAGAAAACACGACACATCTACCCGATGTTCGTCCAATGTTGGCCCAACGTCGTAGACGGTGGGCCAACATTGGACAAACACTGGGTAAATGTGTCGTATTTGCTGGGAATTGTCATTCTACACCCGTACTTTATCGTCACACTATCGCAAAAATGGCCTAATGATGAGAAAACACGAGAAATTGAGCCAATGTTGTTTTAATGTTGGGCCAACGTCGTCGACCGTGGGCCAACAACGTGTATGCTGGGTTAACCACACTATTGTGAGCAGGTTATTCTGTATTTTTTTGCTGGTGGTCGTAACACTGAGACGTTAAAAATGACGGTACCATGAAAATTGAAATTATGAAAAATTATGCATTTGTTTGTGTTTCTATTCAAAATGCCCCAAAATTACCGTTTTTGCTTGGGGGTGAAAATATATTTTCAAGCTAATTTTATAAATGAAAATGGGTTAACTAGTAGACACACATTATATTATAATGAGGGACGAATATCACATAAATTTACAATTCGTTACATTTTAGTTTCATGTAAATTATGACAAATATTGTGTGTTGTTTTCAGCAAAAAGCCCCACAAAAATCTCCCTGATGATCTCACGTGGGGGCCACGACCACAGCGCACCGGGCGGCAGCCAGTTCCATGCCTACCCGCTGACCAGAGCGGGCAAGCCACCGCTACTGCGGGGATTACCCAAGAGAAGATAGTACTAGGGTGTGACGTCAAAACGTGAAAGCTCTGATCACTCCAAACACGAGATATTGACCCAATGCTGGCTTAATGTTGTTCCACCGTCTCCGACGCTGGACCACCATTAATCCACCATCGGGACAGTGTCTGTATCGCTGACAATGACAGTTGGTTATTAGTGGATACAAATAGACGATAAGAATGGATATTTTTAGTTTGTACACTACTCGCCTTAAAATAAGCATTTATATAACATAGTGGAACAGTTTTAGGAGTATTGTTGATCCTTGAAATCTGTTTTTGTATGATTTTATTGGCAATGGAAATAGGGGTTGTTAAAGGTCCCACGTGCCTTTAATCATCACCATTTGACTATTTTTAATTGTCAAAACAATATAGGTGAATTTCATCCACTAGAAGTTTTGGATCTCATCATATAGGAGTACTTTCAACCGACTCCAAGTAGTTGTGAGCAATCCACAATTTCAAGTGGATGAAAGTCTTGACTACTCAACCGTTTGAAGATTCAATCATCTAAAACCTTTTGTAGAGTCGATGATCTGTTCCAAATGATAGCTTACTCTTATTTGCCATGCTTTTGTGGAAAAGAAATGTTGGCCCACACATAAAACATATTTTTTTAAGATTTTCTCCTTTGAAGTGAATCTGCTAATAGGCCTACATGTACTTTAAATTATCTGAAAGGATATTAGCCCTGATCTGTCGTGTAATGTCAAAAGGGCTGTAACTGCTTATTTGTCAAAAACCGCTACTGCCTTTCGACTTTGCTGAACAGTTATGTTACTGATGTTTGTTATTGAGTTTTCCTCAAAAAGGACATTTTGCGAATGTTGGGATTCATTGCTTGCAGCGATTCTTTTTCAATTATAATAATTTATATATATATATATTATAAATGATATGATTTGAGACTGTGATAATTAAGAACAGCGCCATTACCATAATGCTCGCCACGTACAGCGATACAGCCGCTGGCGCCAAATGCGACAATCAATCAGAACGGTCTCTCAATGATGGACCAGCGGTGGGCAGGCATTGGACCCACTTTGGCATCACTCCACCCCTTTGTGATTACTTGCCAATCATAGTGCATGTGACTGATACAGTCAGAATAGTCTGATACAGCTTTGTAGATATACTATACAAAATGAAAACCTAGAGATCAAAGAGTCTTATCTGCCACTTTAACAAGTGACAGATTAGACCCTTTAATCCCCAGATGAGGAATTACTACTATGCACACATTATCATTATTAAGACAGTGACGTCTAAAAGAACCACATATAGAATGTGGTTGCTACTTGCACTCGCTTTTTTGTTGTTGACTGTGATATAATATATCAAGTTTAATAGTCATTGTGTTATTTATTTGAACATTCAATGAATTGTATATAACTGTTGACAGTATTTATTATATTAAACTCTTTTTATTCATTATACCAGCTTGTTCAGTTTCTATGATCAGTGAGTAAGAATAAATTTGATTTCAATTTGAATTAAATAATAAGCGCCACCTGGTGAATAACTGCATAACCAGATCGTTAAAGACATGTGTTGTACTGTCGCTCATCCCAGTAAACACAAAACATTTGTATAGCATTTGTACAATGTTGGACCAACGTCGACGTTGGGCCGACATTGTACAAATGTTATACAAATGTTTTGTGTTTACTGGGATTCGGGTGGCACGTACAACACTTTACGATATTGTAAGAAACACACACTGACTAGAACTCAACACACATTTATAAATAACAGTTTAATAACGTTTTATGTACAGTATCAATGGCAGTAGAAAATGTCATCAAATATCACATGATTATCTCTGCGAACATGAGGACTTGTGCTGGCTCGATGCTGGGTCAACGTCACAAACTCTGGGCCAACATTCACCTAGCCTGTTCCACATTAACTTTGTGTGTTGTTTTAATGTTGGGTAGGCGTCTAAGACGGCGGTCCAACATGTATACAACATAGAAAATGGCTTTAACGGGGAACAAAACAATTTGTTTTCAGCTTCCAGTGACACTTGTCACATTTTGTTTGTTCACCATCATAATAAATCATGATATGGCAACATGATATGGCAATTCTGAAAACTGTGGAAGGTTATTTTTTAATTTTCGAGGGTTATGATAAAACAAGTCTGGGGGAGGGTGACATTGTCCACCCCCCCCCTCCCTCTAAATTCAAAGTAAATAATTTAGCGTCTGAAAGCTTAATTACATTAGGCCTATATCTCATCTAGAAAGTGACGCATTCCATCGCAATGATGAAAACTTATTCTTTCGTATTGATGTATGACACTTGGATATTTTATACAATTGGTTTATTTTGATTCGCTGTTTAATTATATTCTTTTATTTTATTTTTATTAGTACATTAAATACCAGCTTGTAAACATGGTCAAAATGAAAAGTGACATCGATCAACATGATTACAAAACAGTTGACCTCAATTTTATCAAATCTGAATAATTTTTACTCAATTGAAGTTGTGGATCGTGTCAGCAAGACACAACTTCTAGTGAGTGAAACTTCGATTAAATAATTCGGCGATTAAAGAGTTGTGTAGTGCAGTAAAATATGTTCTCTGGTGGTTGAAGGGTTTAATTAAGGTACTGGAACACACAATGTTGAGCCTACAGTTGTACCAGCCCGTGTTGACGGTGACGTCACATTGTCATTTCGTGAAAACATTTAAAGTACGACGAAACAGGAAAAAACACCAATTGATGTCATTTTTACCATTCGATAAAATCGATTACTATCTTTGCAGAGATCAGCCCAACAACGGCACAAGTATTCTGTAACAAGCGAACAAGGTTAACAGTAAAACTGCGCCGTAACATTGCACAATAATTAGTGGTGTGCGATTAATAAATATAAACATAGAGTGCTATTGCCATATTAATGAATTAATCAGCAATTTACAAGAACAGGGCGGCTACCAATATTACTTTGGCAAGTGGGCCTACGTTTTTATTTTTCACTGCTGTAATGTTGGACCAACGTTGCATGGTCTGTTTTGTATAAAATAGATATATTATGATATATTTGGACAGCAGCGTTGTTGATGTGTCCCGTGTTAAATGCAAACGGTCCTTTACTGGCTTTAGGCCTTGACGTATCTTGGATGCTATTCTATATAGAGTTGTGAGACTTAACATACCCCAGCAATTTAAATCTAGAATTATGCCCATTCCAGAAAACACAAAAATATTGTATAACATTTGTACAATGTTTGTACAATGTCGGCCCAACGTCTTCGACGTTGGCCCAATACTGTACAAATGCCATAAAATGTTTTGCTTTTGCTGGGATGAGTAGCCTAACTGATGCATTTGCAAAGCGAGGCCGCCAAAATAGCAGCTGTGTCGATGGATCCAAGGCAAATATATATGAGGTATTGTCAGATGCGTTGTTCAGTTGTGCAGCTACATCGGCCCGACGTTTAGGAGGCGTTGTTCACATTGAATGACTGTCAGATCAGAACGTGTAGTCATCAATTGGAAGGAAACATGAGTCCATATGGAGAACCTGCAGGTTCCTGTAGGCCTAAATTACGATGTACTCGACCATCTTGGAAACGTACAAACTTTTTAGAATTTCACTGCAGTGTCCAATTCAAAGCCAAACAACAAAAGCCAAAAGGCAGTAACTGCTTACTTTTCAAGTAAGCAGTTACTGCCGTTTGGCTTTTGTACGGCAGAAAACCTTGTTATAGTTTTCGATTCCCACTACAGTGACATTCTGAAGAGTCACCAAGAATAGTTTGTTTGAGTGTATCCCCTGTAGTTCCAGGTTGAACCAAAGTCGATCTCTTGGATTATTAGTTCCAACTTGACCGGTGCTACAGTCAGGTTTGGTGGAGGTCATACCACCAGCTTGTACACCCGCTGTTCCACGTACTGACACAAACAAGGAGCACTTCTCACATGTCTTGACCGCCTTGGTCGTAATAGTTTTTTGGTGATCATGTGGCTGATGTACTCTCCGCTGTGCTGGAGTATAAGGTCTTCTGCCTGCGACTGCAATAGAAAAGAACAATTAGAAATGGCAATGCACCTTATATTAGCAAGGACAGCCAAAAGGCGGTAACTTCTTACTTAAAAAAGTAAACAGTTATTGCATTTTGATTTTGTTAGATATGTTAACGATATGCTGGAGACCTTCTGTATGCGATTGCAACCCACAAGATCACAAAGAGAAAAATGTCTATGGCGTCAATTCTGCGAAGAGGCGTTATAATACTATATACTTTGTGTAACTGCTTACTTGAAAAAATGAGCAGCTTATGTATGAATAAAGACAGAGTGCTGGTGATGAGTAGGCTATATATATATGAGTGAGTGAGTGAATATTGCTTTACGTCGCTTTCTGCCCAATCATGGCAATATCGCGACAGAAGGAAGCCCGAAGCCGGGATTATGCCCTACTCTTGTTTCGAATGACTTCCAATGGTTCTTCTATTATACAACACTTTGACGTTAACTGGCGTGTGAAAAAAAGTGTGTGATTCCCCGAACAAAACTGATTGTTTGCCCAAACGCTGGGCCAACAGCAATAATATATGGCTCGATGCTGTGCTAACATTCAGCCATCCCTTATGTGCACCAATAGTTTGTTGGGTTTTCTCTGGATTCTTAAATATGTTTCTAAAAATCTAAAATCACAATCTGCGGGATATAGGCCTAGCTTCATACACAAACTAAATCTTCGACGTTGGTCTAACATTGTATAGGCCTAAATGTTATACAAATGTTCAGTCTTTACTGGGATATAGTCCCTTTAATGTAGCAAATTCCTTATAATCTTCTTGATTGAAGGACACATAAAAAGGCTGTAAACACTTATAGACGTGGTCAGCACCTTGAGGTTTAATATTCTTCAAATAATTGCTGTTATAATAACAAAATACATTAATATATTCCAAAATAAATGAAAAAATATATTGCAACATTATTTGCAAAAATCGTTTTTGTCCGAAAAACAGTTTGGTACCCAATATCAATTTTTTATAGATTTTCACTTTCGTTAACATGGCTAAGCTCAAATGTTCCTTCAACCTTTATGCTGCCGGAACCGCATATCCGTTTTCAAGCAAATTTCAAGCCAATGAATACAACTCGAATTTCTAAAATATCTTGTGGTAGATGCTTAGTTAATCTAATAATTACATTTTTAATGATGTATATTTTTTCATAAATATAATTATTTTTCGTCATTTCGAGCTGGAATTTGCGTTAGCAATTCCAGCTTCAAATGAAAGGAAAATAGTCTGAAAAAAATTGGCAAGATAAGTGTCAAGACTAATTGCTGACCTGCAGACAGCCGTTTGTGATATGTGTGGACTCGAGCACGTGTGTGTGGTCGCTGTTGGAGACATGGTCTGAGGCCTCGCACTCCAGCTCTATGGTGGTGGTGTCGAGGTCAAGGTCAACAGTGGGGTTCTGGAAGCAAGTGGAGTTGTATTCGTCTCGACTTATCATCAATTCTTGTAGATAAGCCTGTGTAACACAAACTATGTGGTTCAGCCGTCAACATACAGTAATAATAATGTACGTAGCCTACACAGTACTTCGAACTGTTCTAATCAATATAAGGGTACTGTGCACTAAAACAACAATAATTTATTGAAGTCAACCGCGGGCGTTGATAGTAGGCTAGAACTCACTCACCGCCTCACTCATTGACTCACTCACTCACTCACTCACTCACTCACTCACTCACTCACTCACTCACTCACTCACTCACTCACTCACTCACTCACTCACTCACTCACTCACTCACTCACTCACTCACTCACACACTCTCGCTCATTCATCTGTCCATTATTTTGTTCATTCGTGCTTGTAAACCACACATACTATAATCGTGATATTGCTAGAAATAAGCATAATAAATATAATTAGTATTATAAATAATATATATGTTGCACTTCAACTCACCAGACATGGTCCAATCTCAAAATAGAAAAAGTGAATCTGATCATATGTTAAGGTATGCATTCCAATGCTGGGCATTATTTTTTACAATAATTTAAAAACATCTTTTTGGATCATCTGAAGTGTAGGCCTGTGTGCCGTTGGTCAACATTGGGCCAATGCTGTTACTATGTTTTGCGATAAAAGGATACATAATATTTATTGCAGTCGGCCATTCCCAGGTTTTCCAGGCCCATCAGTAAGTTATATTTGATGAGTGTGGTGTTCACCTGAGACAACCTCTTGTAGGAACTGAGCTTCATCTGAAAACAACAGCCGCTCATATAATAGAGAGATATTTATTGACTTGGGAATGACATACATGAATAAAATATATACTGGATTACAATTTAGAAACATATGGCTTATTTGGCTCATATGACAGTGATCTATTTGACTAAAATACGTTAATATACATGATGGTAGGGCCTATACAGCCATGCATAGGCCTAACTGGGCCCAAGTATCTGTAGTAGGCATAAACCAGAGTAACTTCAAAAGAGAGTTATAACTCCAATAGGACCTAAGCAAAAAATGAATGGGGTTTTAGCCTACCTTTGTGCACATATAGGCGAAAGTGGGCCAAGAGAACCTCCTGAGGATGGTGAGATGACACTGCCCTCCAGACACAGAATTCGAAGTAGAAGCACTGGCGGTCTGAGGCCGAGCACGCTAACTCCCGGTCTCTGAGGCTTTCCAGAATATTGAATCTTTGCGAGTGAGTGGGGAAGAAACTTTTTGTTTCTTTCAAACTTGGAGGCTATGGGGTTCGAACTCACGATCTCCGACCCTCCACACAGGCAGCTTTCACCACTGCAATTGCGGCTCGTCTGGTGAGAAGCGTTCCTTCCCTACCTCTATACCTCGCAGCTCACTAGGTGATGCTCAAATTTGAAAATAGTCCATGTAATTTCCTGCAGACTTTTAACCCTTAGGCCTATTAAAGCGCTAAATTAAGTAATTTAAATTTTCACCCACTTGAAGTTTTGTCTCGCTGCCGCGACACACAACTTCAAGTGCCTTAAAATTGTCCATATTTGTTTAATTAGAGACAAAACATTTGCAAATCTCGGTGTTTAAACACATTTCGTTCCCAATTAAATAGCCTGACTGCAGTTTAAACGACCAATAAATTTGATGAAAAATGACTTTTTATAGTCGCGGATGGTACGTCCAAAGTTTATCCACTAAAAGAATAAAAAATGGCCGTGGATCAATAACATAGGTCTTCAAATGAAGCGGAACAAGCTAATTAAGACATGTATGATGATTTTAAATTGAAAAAAACTTTGGTCTTCATAATTTGTATAAAAATATTTCAGCTAATGTATTGCTGAAGATTGAAAGGACATCTAGAGTTCGGGGTACGTGTCCCGGTGTCGGCGGTTTGAAAGAAACAACAATGTTTCTTCCCCATCCACTCGTAAAACTCAGTATTGTGGGGAGCCTCCGTGACCGAGAGGTAGCGTGCTCGGCCTCAGACCTCCAGGGTTTGAATTTCGAATCATTTGTCTGGAGGGCAGTGTCATCTCACCATCCTCAGGGTATGGCCCAATTTAGCCTGTATGTGCACAAAAGTAGCCTAAAGCCCGATTCATTTCATTTGTATGATCTCTGGTGTACACGTACCTGTCGTTTGGCGATCAGTGCCACCACCATGTACATGGTGAGCACACACAGCCAGATGACCCCCGCGTGGACAAACTCCAATCCCGTCTCCACCCCCTTGAACAGGAACCTCGCCTCCAGGAGGGGCACCACCGCCAGCAGCGCCCCCAGCAGCAGGGTGAAGAAAGCGATGGCGGCGGGAACGTTGTAGCACCAGACGTGGCAGCGAAACTTGGAATCGCTCATGAGGTGGCAAATCGCCTCCGCGTATTCCGATGGCGGTATCTGCAACAAAGCGAGCGTATTTTAACCCTTTGAGCACTGAGATGTTCAATTTAAATTTTCAGTCAATGTATGTGATTTGTGAAATTGAAGTCCCAGTATCATATTATAGGCCCCTATCAGTGGTTCAAGATTGAAGGCATATTTTACTTTTGATCATACAGGTGCTAATAAAAACACAGAAAGTCTACTGCATTCGAAATCAGTGCTCTAAGTAGAAGTAGGCTTAGGCCTACTAATAAATCAGCCCCAAATAGGTCTAACACGAGGGCCGTTGATCTAAAGCTGGCACAGCGTCGCAGACGATGGCCCAACATCAATCCAACATTGGTACAACGTATCTTTAGCTGGAATTGCATCTTGAAAATGCTTAAAACTGTTTTTTATTTAAACAAATTGAAAAAAAAGGCGGACCAAAATCTGTCAAGTTTAAAAGTTGTAGGCCTAAGCAGGCGACAACTCCCAACAAAAAAGAGACTCTGTAAGTTTGTATCTATTATTCACATCGAAATCCAGCACGTTATACCACAATAAAAGGGTCCACGATAATTTGACCAATTTGACCAGTTTAGCAGCCGTTCGTGGCAGACTGCAATTCTCCATGCCAAAAAACTGCTACACCAACATATTATTGTGTAGCATCTGCCCCCAATTGTGTAGCAAACTGCTACTATATGCCAGACAAATTAGTCCCTGTAACTCAGTATAAGACAGACTGTTCAGACTGTCGGCAAAATATATGTTCACTAACCTATTTAATTAACCTGGATTAACCCGATACGGGAAAAAAAAATTCAACGAAATTAAATTTAATATTAATGACACTATTTTTTAGCGCTGGTATTAAAACCAGTGTTAATCAATAACAGGGGTGCACGGACGTCATCTTGTAAAATTCCACATAGGCCTAACTTCAGGAAATGTGCTTTTACCGGTGATTGAATGCCACTGCAGCATGCGAGGGGTTAATCGGGTAATTTAGATGACAATGGACAGCCCGGCACGGTCTGCACCAGTAATCGTTAGTAGTCCGTGTCTGGAAGTGGTTTACCGTATACATTTATTCGGAATTTTCACGACTTAACCTATTTTTTTGCAAATTTCGGAAAAAATACGGAGTATCAGAATCCGTATTTGTAGATTATTAATGAATGTCAATTGAGCGGGACAGTGAAATTATTATTCATGTTGAAAATTCGCAAAATGTATTACGGTGAAACAGACTATCTTTATTTATTTACTGCAGTCTCACAAAGACACCCCCAAAAGAGCCCGGTAGCCAAATAACCAGCATCCCGGCAAACACCAATGTCGATTTAATGCTGGCCCATCGTCTGTGACGCTGGCCCAGAATTAAACTACAATTAGGTGAATGTGTCGTGTTTGTTGGGAATAAATTCGAGAGACATTGGTCAATGGCGGCTTGTATTTGCGCCAACCTCTCGGATCATGGGCCAACCCTCTGCCAACTTTTCCCGCGACAACTATCAGTCTGTGTTGGATTATTGTTGGACCACCGTCGTAGACGGAGGTCCAACATTAAACTAACACAGGCCCAACGTCTCGCGCTCGTTGGAACGTTTTTTGTCGCCGTCCGGCGAGTCTATCCTGTGAATCGATCGTCCTCGACATCGACCCGTGGGCGGGCGCGTAAAACATTCCTGGAAATCGTCAACTTGTCAGCGTCCCAGACAATTATCAGCGCAATTAGATCCTTGACGATCCATACATATTACCGGGGACTCGTTTAGGGTGTCCTCGGCGGACCCCTCGGTCGATTCCCCGAGCGATCACTTGTCCACCTCTGTTCTGTGGTCAGTATCTCATCCAGGACTGGACGGTCATGATCTCGCAATTAAGGCGCATTCGTCGGCGGCGCCATTCAGGGCTAATCAGCAGACTGGGCACGATGGACTCGACACTCTCCTCAAATCATTGTGTGCTCATTTGTTGGTGAAGTGACCTAGTTGTTGGTGTTATTACTGAAGGTGATAATTCTGTCGTGCAAGTCTTACTTTTCAAGTTTTGGGTCCCTATATAGGCCTACTACGTTTCAAGTAGATGGTATGCCTACGTATAGGCCCCTATAGTAGGCCAAACATTGTAGCCTATAATGTAGCATAAATCTTGAAAAGTGCTTAAATTTCGGGGCTCTGTAGGCTATATGATAAAGCCCGAGGAGCTCTACAGCTTTGGAAAGGCCGACGATGCCGAAGGCCGTGGCCTTTTCTACAGCTAAGAATGTAGAGCTCCAAGGGTTTTAACTGACTTAAAACACATCCGATCATAATGAGAATCTCTAATAATCAACAGCTCGGTCAAACCTAACTGATTATAGCACCATAGGCCTACCACGATAATTGGTCTGTACCTGATCAGCAATAACTCCCCATTCCCGGCTTAGAATGTAGTTTTCGGACAAAGCAAATAATGTAGTGGTGTGTTTTAACAATGAAAAGTGCTTGAATTTGAAAATAACAAGAATAGTACTTGAAAATGGATAACTTGAAAAGTGCTTCAATTTTTGTGCAAACACTAAATGAATAATTTAGAAATAAATCTGAGCGGTTTTTATTTTTTCAGCAATTTTAATCTTAAATTTAACTTTTATTTCAGCATTAAAATACAACTTGTTTCACTCCTGTGTGTTCTCATTTATCTGTTTATTAGGATGGGTGCTTGAAAACGACATTAAAGTCCTTGATAAAGTGCTTGAAAAGTGCTTGAATTTAATAATGCTCAATCTGTACCAAGCATGAGCATGCTATTAAAGTTGATGTTCAAGTTTATATATAGAGTATCAGTATACATGTATTTATGTATTTTTTTTTTTATTTTATTGCCCCATTATTGAACGATTTAATAAACTAGACAGTCAGTCAGAGACTGCAAACATCCACCGAAATTAATTGTCGTAATCCGGATCCTGGATCCGTATAATCTTTAAAATATTTTAGTGGATTGTTCCGTGGCTCATGACGCACCCTGGTAAAAGAGGATCCGTTCTTTACATTTTAATTAATCCGATGGACAGACAAACAAATAAACATAGCTATCCTGGCAAAAGTAAAACACGTAATACATGTAAACACATATTAGGCACATGATACGTATCGTATATTTTCAACACATCATGATAAATGTGACTGAGCACAAAGCCAAACAATACCTCTGTCTAGACTAATGACAAGCACCACAATAATCTGCCGGAGTGATTATTTCAATAGAATGCAGCTGAATTCGTCATTTATTATGTATGAAACATTTTCGCTACATGGATCTATATAATACTGGACTCAATATATAGACCACCATACTATGGAGAGTCGCAGACGGGTTAATACTTGTTGATCTAAAAACAGGCTAAAGCTAGCAGTGTTTCAAAATCGAACATACCGATCTTTATTACAATAAAATCAATTTTGAACAGGTGAAAAACAGTGTTTGTCGACGTCAAAGGGTTGATAAAAACCAGGCCGAGTTGCATCATTCCCTGATTGCTTTCCACTTATACGGTCCCCGAATCCTTTTTGTTTTGCAAAGCCAAAGGGCAGTAACTCCTACTTGAAATTGAAGCATTTACTGCCTTTTGGTTTTGGACATCAGCGCTATCGGTCACAGTGCATTGGTAAAACCCATAGAGATCTGACAGCAGATCATTATGTGAACAGTACTGCAGCTTGATGGATACCCGTTCTAGTTTTCTGAAGAGCAGTATCACGGGAAGCAAATACATTGGCGCAACGTTATTTCAATAATGGCACACGCTGTTCGATCATTGTACAACGTTGCGTCGATGTGCACGTGTGACACCAAAACAGCCAAATGTGATGGAAGTTAAAGCAGCTTCATCGTTCTATAAGTAATGAAATGAGTGGGGTTTTACATTATATAGTGTAGACCTCATCTTTCTATCGTAAGGCCCGGCTGCCCCAGAGGTCGCAGACCAGCTGAGGAGATTCTTATTTTGATAGGATATAGGCCTACCATATTTTCTTATTGTTGAACATATTATTATTATAATTAGTATTATATTATTGAACATATGTGCGCGTGTGCTCCATATGCGACAATCTGGGTGCTCTTATTATTGTTACAAAAAAAAATCGCACTTCGGGGGTTAACCCTTTAACCGCCGGTGCCGTAGTCTATATATTTGGGTTTTTTTGTTTTTTTTAGCACATTAAGTACCACATTTTAAATATGTTAAAGATAAAATGTGACATCAATCAGCAATATTTGAAAACAGGTAACCTCCATACTGTCAAATCTGAATAATTTTCACTTACTTGAAGTTGTGGATCGCGTCAGCGAGACACAACTTCAAGTGAGTGAAAATTCAGATTGAATAATTTGGCTGTTAAAGGGTTATATTCAGATTCAAAACACAAAAAGCTCGTTTTTTTAAAGCACAATGTTGTTTCAATGTTGGGCCAGCGGCCACCGATGGGTCAACGTTGTGGAGATAGTTATACATGTATAACCCTAACCTTTATAACGTTGAAATATTTTTGTATAAGCCATGGAAACCAAAAGGTTTTTTCAATTTGAAATCATCATAAAGATGTGTTAGTTTGTTTTTTTCCCGTTTCATTTTAATACCTATGTTATGGGTCTATAATACTACAGTCATTATAAATATTTTAAAGCTTTCAGTGCGGGGACCGTCTTTAGACGTCAGAATCTGACGTCTAGAGACGTCAGATTTTGACGTATAAAGACGGTCCCCGCGCGGCCTAAAATGTTAAAGTGCTAATTACACCCAGTGGCGGATCCAGAATGGCAGGTGGAGCCCCCACATTCTTTGACAACTTTTTTTTAAAAGTCCTATAAATTTACCTAGATATGCCAAAAATATTTTTGGGGACAGAATCCCAAAGTCCCGGTGCCCCCTTTTCTTCAGATCCTGGATCCACCGGCCCTGACATCTATACCTGCTTCAGTGTTTTTATTCCTCCTAAAAACAAGGATATTTGAATGTGAAAGCGACACAATCAGGCTAAAACCATAAAAAAAATCGGTATTTTTATTTTGGCTCTTTGATATATCCGAACTATCTCAACATGTCCATAGACTATATAATTGCTTTTTAAAAGTTTTTGTTGCGCATTTGCCAGTTAAGCGAGAAATAAGGACGAAATACGGGAATAACTGATCAATGGGACTTTCCGCACACTTGCTACGTTACCACAGCAACCCAAAATTTGAAAAAAACTTCCGCAATAATTCTAATCTATGGCCATATTAAGAAGCCAAAATAAAAAAACGGATTTTTTTATGATTTCAGCCTGATTGGATCGCTTGAAATGAGCATTACATTTGACATGTGTTTTGATTGTAATTGTACGTAATTTATGGAGCCTAAGTAATTTTTACGCACTTTAAGTTGTGGGTCGCGACCCACAACTTAAAGTGCGTAAAAATTTAAATTTTATAGCTCGGCGCTTCAAGGGTTCACACGTTTTTAGCAATTCGCACAAACCCAGAATTTGTTTATTCAGCGCAGCACCACAAGCTTAATAATTCAGCTTCCGCTAAGAGGGCATTAGACGCGCTTAATTAATTACTCAGCCCAAGCTTCAGGCGCGGTTGTTGTGCATGCGTAACACTTCTCATTCATGATTCCAGAACTGACATCACAATGTCGTTACAGCATAGCGGTGAATGATAAGTGATGACTGAGCACCTACATCCCAGCAGACACGCTACGTAGGCCTACGTTCACCCAAGGCTGGTTTAAGGTTGGGCAAGCTTCACAGACGGTGGTCCAGCATTAAACCAGCATTGGATAAATGTATCGTGTCGGTGGGATGCCGTTAGATCAGGTGTGTGTGTGAATGTGAGGCCTCCACATGGGTTAAAAACGATATACAATCTGACGTGGGCATTTTTAAAAAGTGTAGAAAGTGACGTGGACTAATTATAAAAAGTGTAAAAGTGACCATACAATACTGAATTCACAGACTCAATTTTTAAACAATTTAATTTTTCATCCAGTTGAAGTTGTGTCTCGCTACCGCGACCCACAACTTCAAGTGGCTCAAAATGATTGATATTTGTTTAATTAGACACCAAACATTTGTAAATCTGATGTTTAAACGCTCTTTTCATATAGAATAACTGTACCATGAGCCTGTAGTTCAAAATATCTTGAGCAATTGTACTCAGAAGGCAATGCATTAACAATGTCTGGAACAATGTCTGGAAATTCTGGGTGATTCTGGAGAAAAGCACTACGAGTAGAGATACCCACATCATAGATTAAAATGCAACTTTAGGCAAACAACAGTAGCTGCTTACTTTTGTTGCTGCAGTTTGCATTGCGCCAATAGGGTCAACACGCCAGACAGAAAAAAGTGACAACGCCTCGGGGCTGAGAGTGTCAGATATAGTTCCCGGATGTAAGGGATTCCCCTGCAGCCTCTGTTTCAGATCCCTGCAGCCTCTGTTTCAGATCCCCGTATTGTTGCCCGAGCCTCTCGTTTTTCACGCGGTCTTTGCGAGGAATTAAGGGTGATATATTCGCAAAGCGCTTGCGCGTGGAGTCCCGGAAGTACGACAACACAGCATACGGCCGGGACTTTACCTAGCCTTATGCCAAGTGCTGGGCCAGTGCCTCATGCGATAGCCCATCATTTAGCCAAAGCAAGCAATGCCTTGTTGGTTCGACAGAGGATTGTGGATGCATGTTTTACAACATCCTACATCCTCATCTTCATCCTCTTTTGCATGGACGGTGGCCCTGGGGAGGATCTACAGCGTTGTACGAGCTCACCTTCTAAAAACACGTTTATGGAAAAGCTTGACCCAGTTATGTCTGACATCGAACAGCTGATAAAAAGATTTTGTCCAATGTATTTCTGGACAACACGCTTTTTCAACGCACTATACTTTTAGCTCATTAGGTCTCGATTCTAGGCCTCTAGGATCTAGATTTTTTAGGCCCTCAAGTCTTGATTTTCGTCATAGAAATATCTATTTAGGAGGGGCGCAGCGAAGCTGTACAACCATGCAATGAGCAGAAGAAATAAGATCCCATCTTCAACAAACACAATTGAACCGATGCTGATTTAATGGTGGCTCACCGTCTACGACGTCGGCCTCTGAACTATTTAATTTAAAATTGAAATTTTGTCTCGCTACCGCGATACACAACTGTAAGTGACTGAAAGATTGTGATTTTTGAAATTTAATAAAACACGGAATTGCCACTGTGGTCGATATCAGTGACAATTTATTTTGGCATTTGAATCAAGATTGGTGGCCTATACTGATGTATAAAAACACATAAAACAATTATATTTGTACGATAAAGACTAAGGTCTCAGAGTGTAAGACTACCGGTAATATCAGTAATTCTCTAAAACCTTGTGAGCACAGTGTTCGATGTTACATTCTGAGCCTGCAGAATCTTGAACATATTGTGAGTTATGGTATTTCCCAGAGTAAAGTGCTTCTGGTGGAATCAACAGCTAATCTGGCTTAGCGGACCAGTTGATTCCCATGTGGGGCCACAAGGTCAATACGAGTGTCTGGTTGTATCTCGTCCTACTCACTGACCAAGATATTAATTCCTCGACCAATCAGAGGATTATTATATGTGTAAATGTGAAGGAAAATATTGTAATAATATGATATATGTGCAATTTTATAGACACGGTGATGTACGGTGCAATTTCAGCTACTTGAAGTTGTGTCTCACTACAGCGACCCACAACTTCAAGTGGCTGAAAATTAAATGTAGCTCTGTACAAAGCGTGTACCAATATAAAAAAATATTTAGATCAGAGTAGGTAAATCATTCACTGAAACTAAGGAATAAGATACTTAACAGCTACAAATCAAATGATAATTCCAACTCAGCTTGACAACAATTAATGGTAATTAGAGCAAACTGGATGATCATGACACGACATCGGGACCAGGTGATGCAGAAACCAGAAGGCACAATGTTATCAAAAACAATTAAAAAAATATATACTTTAGGTGTACAAGGACATACAGGTCTATGCGCTGTTGTACGTCTATTGGGACTATCTTCTGAAATGATCTTAGCCCTTTCAGTGCGGGGACCGACTTTAGTCGTCAGAATCTGAAGTCTGTAGACGTCAGATTCTGACGACTAAAGTCTATCCCCGCACTGTAAGAGTACAAATATTTCGTAATCCCATACCGATAGTTATTCAAATGAATCAGAAAGAGCCAACAAGGACATTTAAGATGATTTCGAATTGCTTAAAACCTTTTGGTCTCCATGATTTATACAACATTAACTCAGCATTGTAAGGGTTAACCCTTTCAGTGCGGGGACCGACTTTTGACGTCAGAATCTGACGTCTGCAGCTAAGTCACTGCATACAAACACCGGTTAAGATCGCCTCTGAACACAACAACTGCTGAACAGTTTCGCACACCAACATCTTTACTCTCGGATATTTTATCTGTTGAGTATTGAGCTACCAAGGAATTCCTGGTCAGCATTTGCACGAATTGTTAATAACATGATCGAAAATGTAGAAAATACGGCCATTTTACAGTAAATAGCATACCATCAACACGCACTGGCGATAAAAACTCGCCAACTCACCACTTATGGTTGAGCGGTATTAACATGTAGTCCAATATAACATACTTTCTGGTAACTTAATAAAACATACAATTCAGAAAAATTATTAAATCATCGCCAAATGTGGTATTTGATGAATTGATATATTTTTCATTGATATGTGGAAAATTAAAAGCCTTTTCGATGGGAAACAATTCGCTAAAAACCGAGCACAAATTTACGTGCTCCATGGATCATCCCTGCAAGTGTTGATGACGAAACCTATAAAGCAGACAGGTCGTGTCTCAGCGAGATAATCATCTGGGGAATAAATGGACTATCAAGCGGCGGCACAAGTAGGCAGTGAATCAGCACGTTCAGCGTGGAATGTCAAAGTGGCAGGCGAGCGTGCCATCAAGACACACTGCCAGAAGACGGCCTGCAAGAGCAGTGGGGACAGAGATACCACAGAAAAGCGGGAGCCGGTAATCATCGGATGTTTACCCAATGTTGTTTTAATGCTGGCCCGACGTCTGCGACGTCGGTCCAGCATTAACACAACACTGGGTGAACGTCTCGTGTTTGCCGGGCAAGAACTGTAATAACAAAGCCGTAAACAAATTTGAACTGGAGGAAGGATTTTTTTTTCTAAGCGGATACTTCCCAGAGCCACAGCCGTGACCGGAAATTTGTTATCACGTTGAATTATCATTTGAAATTAGACGTGTATATTATTAATATTCCCAATATGAATCTGCGTCTTGACTACCAGGAGTGGAAAGGTGCATTTTCACAATAAAATTATACAGGTTAAAACTATCATTAGCCATTGGCTATTTTGCGTAATGTGCCCTGTTTTATGACATGCATTTACAAGATATGTGGAAACACATATTTAAACAATTATCATATGTACAATAGCTGCAATAACTAAAATCGAAGGTACATTCGACATTTTTGATGATATATATGCATTTGAGCTCATTCAATAGGTTTACAATTGTATATACATTTTATAGCAAAGTTTAAAGAAAAGAAAACACAAATGTCCTCGCACTAAAACTCTTACAAAAAAATACAAAAATAGGAGAAAGCGTTAATACATCTACAGCGAAATTGCATATTTTAACGTTATTGTAAACGCTAAAATATAAAACTAAATTTCCACTTCGAGGTAACTGTTGAGACACCCTGGCGTGTGAAAGAATCGTCATCATTGAAAGAGGGAGCGCGTAAATCAATTAGTCGCACTGTGAATACAAAAGTTAATCCTCAAGGGAGACCAATCCAGATTTAAAGATGCAAAAACGACGACCAAGCATTCCGTCGTGACATGAATGATGGATCGTCAAGGACGGATTGTGCTTTGTTTTTTTATGAGCACTATTTTATGTCCTTTCACAGAATACCACACATAATAATCGAGCGAGTCTCTGTGGCACGCTAGTAATGAGAAATGTGGACAAGAAAACACGACACATTAAACACTGTACCAAATAGAACAATGGGAATGTAACAAAACTGAGGCATCGTGTTGTGCTGTCGTCACTCTAGCAAAACAAATGACTCTTGAAAAACTGCTCACCGATTGGAAAAATGTGATTCTTTGGGGAGGACTATTTAACCCCTTGAACGCTAATCACCACCATAGTCGTTTATAGTATGCTTTATTATTCGATTAAATCATTGGCATTGGGAATAAAATGTGTGTATAAATATACATATTTGCAAATGTTCGGTATCAATTTAGACAAATATGAATAATTTCCACCCACTTGAAGTTGTGGATCGCGGTAGCGAGACACAACTTCAAGTGGGTGAAAAGGTAAATTTTATAATTTAGGGTTAAATTTTTTCCGATGATACTGACAAGCCTACAGACAATATACATGATATACGGTGAGCCGAAAGTGACCTAATGCCATTTTAGCGTCACATGCAGACGGTGGAATAACATTGAGCAAACAGACTATCAATGTTTCGCGTTTGTGTGTTCTTGCACTCCGTAACACATGGGACTACAATAAATCAAGGATATTGAATCAAAACGGAGTGGTTTGATTTCCATTAAGTGCATGTGTCTGCATATTATTATTTCGTCTGTCTGGTTATGTTTGTCGGCTTCTTTTAAAGGAATGTACAGTGTATGCTATTTTCCAAAACCTGTGTTTATTTAGATGCTGCTCAATAAAATATATCAAAAATGTATCATGGACATGCCGAGCATACGAAGTAATAAACTATTTACTAGATTTGTTTTGTTGTCTATTATATTTAAGTTTGATAATATTTATACAGACGGTTGGCCAACCTTGCTACGATTATAGAAGCTTCTAATGTATAGGTTTGAATGCGGCATGGGGGGACGTTTGCTCGAAACAGAAACTCTGTCATACATGTATGACAGTGAATTAGAAATACAAAATGAACGATGTAATTTGTAATCTGTTACGTAGATAACAAAATAATTTGATAAGAAAATATAACATACGAAAAGGACCAATAGATTGTGTAAATGGAGCGTGTCTAATTATGTAGAGAAGAAAAACTTACAAGATATTAACTAGGCCCTACTCCTGCCAAATTGTGCCAACTTAAACGTTATTTTAGTGTGTGGCAGACGTTCTTTTTACGTCAGTTTTTAATCATTGCAACTTACAGATTTAAAGTAAGATACTTCGATGTCGTATAGTAATTAGTAATACCTTTTCAGTATGTCTAGCACCCAACAGTTCATTCTGGCACATCAATTCAGCATCGGTGCTAATGCAACACGCGTAGCCTACCATTGTATTCAGTGATGTTCGCCCCCAGCAAACACGACACATCTACCCAATGTTTGTCCGATGCTGGTCCAGCGTTGTTGGGACAACGTCGTAGATGGTGGGCCAACATTAGTCAAACATTGGGTGGATGTGTCGTTTTTGCTGGGACAGAGCATAGGGCGCCTAGAGCTAGTCCGACAATAGACTTCGATATCAATATTATGATTATGGAAGCTATATTTCACAAAGCAAATTTACAGTCTAGGCCTATACTAATTGCTTTCAAAAACCACTTGCTTGAAATACTATCAAACAAAACCGATTTAAGTGTTATTGTAAGATTTTGCGGTTACAAAATAATGGTTGCACGTGGCGCTGGGGGTCCCAGCAAACCCAAAACATTTGCACAACATATGTACAACGTCGGCCCAGCATCTTCAACGTTGGTCCAACATTGTACAAATGTTATACAAATGTTTTGTGTTTGCTGGGGGTTTGCATGGCTGACAAAGAAAACATTTCTAAACTTCACATTCAAGACTCAGCCTACGACCAGACTAGAATCTTGTCCGTCGTAAGATGAAGACCATCTTCAGATAAAACCCGCGGATTGCAAAGGGAAATATAGGACAGGATAGGACAGGATCGGGCAATTATTGCAATAAAACGGTGCCTTTCTGGGATAGAATTCCGGAGATAATGTGCCATTTGCGTGTGGGTGGCCCGGTTTTATAGGTCATAACCGGCGGCTTGTGGAATTTGTGTCCAAGCTAGAGGTTTGATTGGCTAAGGTAAAAGTCTCCTCTGTGTCATTCTGTGAAAAGCAAGCAAGTTAAGAAACGGACGATAAGAGATTGGATAAGAGTTATTAGACACCTTCTCAAGCTTACAGCTGATTCCACACTGTTTTTTGCAAAATAAAATATGAACTAGTTGTGACTGTTTTTGACAAGAATATAATAAAATCCAACTATCCGAGAATCTTGGAAAAAAACTGTCATTGTAGATCCAGGCCTACCTAAAACGTCCTTTGCAGTTCAAATATAATTAAACGGTATTAAATGTTTATTTTATGAAACTCTTTATATAATAAAAATTATAGGTCTATAGATCTATACACATGTAATTGCCGCTTGCCTTGATTAATATTTAAAACTGCTGCAGTCAGACCAGACACAATACAGCACGCACAATAATTCATCAAGCAAAATAAAACAATCTGCCATATAGGTCCTTATATAGCTGCATGTCTGCAACAAATCTCGAAAATATATTAAAGCAACCGATATACTATTCAATTTAGATTTGATCAAATGCCAGAGGGATCCAATTTGTCATTTGACTTGTTTGTTATTAACACCGAATACTATAATCTTATACAGCAAATTATTTTCCATTAAAATAAACCAGTCATGCTCTCTGAAACAAAATGCAGTATTAACTGCTTTCTTGAAAAGCGAATAACTACTGCGCGCCTTTTGGCTTCGCATTGCTGGAAAGGGCTAATTTAGGAATTTTACTCATGATTTAATTTTTGCGTTTTGCCTTGTCACGGCTAAAAACATTACAGATAAACTGATTGGAAAAAACAACAGTTGTGTTATACCTACAAATTACATTAGGACTCTTGTAACAACTATTTAAGCACGATGTCAAACTTACAAATATCCGAAACACTCCTGAAATATCTAAATATTAGACTATGAGCCTATTTAATTTAGAATCAACATTATATCTCATGCATGTTTTAATAATAACATAAGACGCTGGGGTAACGTTGGAAAGATCAGCCCATTTTCGGCTTGAGTCGCTTCTCGGTCGGTGCTTGCGTCTGGCGAATTAATTGTTTCCAAGGCTTTTACTTGATATATATAAATTATAAATATTGTGGTGCGGAGTGTGATTAGCCCCTTATTCGCCAAATTATTCAATCTGAATTTTCACCCACTTGAAGTTGTGTCTCGCTGACGCGATCCACAACTTCAAGTGAGTGAAAATTATTCAGATTTGACAAAATGGAGGTGAACTGTTTTCAAATATTGCTGATTGATGTCACATTTTATCTTTAACATGTTTAAAAGGGGGTACTTAATGTGCTAATAAAAAATGAAAACCCGAATATATGCGGCACCGGCGGTTAAAGGGTTAAATAAAATAAGTGCTCTTTACATAACATGAAGCCATGGCTGTGTGTTTAGCCTAGCATGTTGTTCATTCCTCGCAGTTTAGTATCCCATCAAACACGACGTACACGTTTAATCAATGTTGGCTCAATGGTGGCCCACCGTCTGCGATGCTGGTCCAACAATAAACCAACACCGTGTCAATGTCTAGTGCTCGCTGGGATCTTATGTCTCTACACCACGAAACTAATTCTCACTACGCGTTGGAAAATGCTGCCAAATTATGTGCGAACTGCATGTGTGCGAACGGATGGAAGGCGGTGGCAACTGTTTTAGAACTTTATGGACAGGCTCGGACTGCCTCAGAGAAGAAGTGTGCTCCAGAACTGTTACTTTAACCCTTTCATTGCTAATCACGACTATTAAATAGTCGTTTTAAATTTTCTTTATTAGCTGGTCAAATCACTGTTTAATTATTGAGAATGAAATGTGTGTTTGAACATCATGTTTTGGAAATGTTTGGTCTCAATTTAAACAAATAATTATAATTATAACGCGATAAGTTATCGTTTTACATTTTCACCCACTTTAAGTTGTGGGTCGCGGTAGCGTGCCACAACTTAAAATGGGTGAAAATTTAAAACGATAACTTGTCGCGTGAAGGGTCAAGCCTATTTAAAATATTCCCCGTCCTGAAATTAGGCGGAGTGACAATCCACTATAGGTACATGGTGTCATATCAACATTGAATCAGCGTCAATGAATTTGATGCAACGTCGTTTTATAACTAATATCCAAACCCTCTATAAATAAACAGACGAACTAGTGAGTGTATTACTTGCAGAATCTCCCGAGAATGGGGAGATGAATCAAAAGACATTGCCTTTCAGATACATAATTCGAAATTAGAGCCCCGGTGATCTGTACCCGGCACGACCGGGCTGCCTAACTACTTGCGATGTCATCAGCTAGGGTAAGTGATCGGCGGCCGAGGAATCGAACCCTTGGTCACGGAGGAAACCCACAATACCTGTGCCGGCTGGACCAAACTAAGGTAAATACTGAACGTAAATTCTCACCATAAAGTACGTGTGCTAACCACACGCCAACACCACTGATATATGTTCTATGAAAGACCAACAAGGCCCATCGTTCTTTAAATAAAATGATGCTGTTCCAGCCTTACCTTACCAGCCAACACAAATCATTTGTTTAACATTTGAACAACGTCTTCGACGCTGGGCCGACGTTGTACAAATGTTTTGTGTTTGCTGGGTTGTGTCGTTTGGATGGTGCATAGCAACCACGACACATCGACCCAATGTTGGTCCAATGTTGGCCCGCCGTCTACGACGGCGGGCCACATTAGACCAACATTGGGGCAATGTGTCGTGTTTGTTGGATGAGGTGATGACACATCTCCTGCAGGTTTACCTGTATGCCATGGCCCAGGAGATCGTTGGGAATCTCTGTGGGATCCATCACTTCCTTCCCACAGCATCGACACCGGGATTTGACACTGGCAAGCAGATGCCCACTCTGCAGCTCTGAAATAAAAATCACAGAAATTGTGGCAAAACTAGTATTTGACCTTTTTTAAAAGCGGTCGGCTTTAATTTTAATTTTAATTTAATTAATTTAAATTATCGTATTTAATTTAGCGCTTAGCTTTAGTTACTTTAATGCATTTTCTATACTTCTGAGAAAATCCTAGGAGACACAGCCAGACGTATGCATACTGTGATACAGTAGAAGAGGAGACCCATAACTTGAAATGACTGAAAATTAGAAAAAAAATACTGCTAATATGATGAAAACACCCATAGCACCACTAGTTAAGCGCGTGAGTACTGGAAAGTGTAATACACCCCCTCGCAGCTAAAAGGGTCGTATCTGCCACTCTGTCAAGTGGTAGATATGACCCTTTGCGCCGAGGGAGCGACTACTTTCTAGTTCTATGCACGTGTACAACTACCTGGATTAAGGCCTCCCAGACAGGGCGTGGTCACCGTAGACTGGTCAGCTTCGTTGGACGGCTCGTCTGTAACACACAAAGAAAAACACAATTAGAACATTATAATTATCTCTAATACTGTTTAACCTCTAGGGCGCTGAGCTATTGCATTTTAATTTCCAGTCACTTATACAGTTGTAGTTGTGTGTCGCTACTGCGTCCCTGTAATCTGCAGTTGTGGGGAAGATGCTTAATACTTGAAGCGCTGAAATATTTGTGTATAAATCCTAGAGGCCAAAGGGTTTTTTCAATTTAAAATCATCATAAATGTCTTAGTTAGCTCTTTCTGCTTCATTTGAATACCTACGTCATGGGTCTACGGCATGTAGAAATATTTTAATTCTTACAGTGCGGGGATCGACTTTAGACGTCAGATTCTGACGTCTAAAGTCGATCCCCGCGCTGTAAGGGTTAAACACAGTTCAATTGACAAAAAAACGAGTTCATTCTCGTGATCGTTTGTTCTGCTGAATGTATACTCTGATGATTATTTGGTCTTTCGTAGAGATATAGTTATTTTCATACCTTGATGCCTATATAAACTTTGGACGTCAAAAGTTCAAATGACCAACAATAGAAAAAAAAACATCTACACCGGCCGGAAATCAAGCAATGACAGTTTCTTGGCAATGGTCCGGGATTCTAGGAGGTCTGGAATTGGATCTTTGGGATGCGCCGTGAAAAAATTGCTACCGCAGGCAAGTATCTCTCTCTAAAACGTGATACTCAAAGCATCGACTTGGCCCTGGACGAACGTCGCTAGACGTCGGCCCAGCGCTGAGCCAACGCTTTATATTTTCACAACTGGCTCGGATTGATGCCCCAATTTCAGCACATATTTAGCTTGCAGCGCCGAGAAGTCAGTACAATTACAGGAGAGGGAGGAGAAACAACTTGCAGAGCATCGCCCAGGTATGTTCACGTTGAATTCTCCAACGAGGCGAGAACGTCCGTGAAGACGTCATGTTCAGTCAATGTTGGTTTAATGATAGCCCGCCGTCTGCGACGTCGGCCCAGCATTAAACCAACATTGACTCAACGTCTGCTGACTGAGAGGCGCTCCAGATCCAGAAAAGCGTTCATGCCAGTTCTGCCCTCCGGACTGACTGAGCAAAGAAACGACGTTTGCCAACGGCGACCCAGCATTGTGCGAGCGTTGTGATTCCAATGTGATAGGCCTACATTGGCCCAGAGTTTGACCAATGCTGGGTCTGTAAAACGCCGGGACTGCGCCTAGCCGTGGTTTTGTGTTTAACGGGATCACTAAGCCGTACATGCCGGGACCCCACCTGCCTGTCAGAGCTGTCTTGTTACGCAACGTACACTTGCCTGCCCACCCTCTAAGATCCAGAAGAAACTGCGCTCTTTTTATCATCACCACTGTAAAGAGAAATAAGAATGAGGTTTAATGTATTCCTGTATTTCTTATTTTGGACATCGATGTATAAAATTAGGTTCCATTCTTATGTATTTTTTTCTGGTAAATGTGCAACCCAAAATTTAAAAGACTACGTAATTCTAGTCTATGGACATTTTGAAAACTTAACAACATATCAAAGAGCCAAAATAGAAATGATGATTTTGGCCTTAGTGTGGCGATTTAACTTGTGTGATCTTCAATCCGAAAATCCTTTCCTCTTATCATCATATTTACAGCGCGGGCTTATTACTCTGGTGATGGATAGATCCCGATTGACTGGACTCCCAGTAAACACAAAACATTTGTATAACATTTATACAATGTTGGACCGGGCCGACGATGTATACATGTTATACAAATGCTATGTGTTTACTGGGCTGGAAGATGTGAGAAAAGGAGTCGATATCATAAATGGGACAGCGTCCCTGGCCTAACTATGACCCAACGCTGAACCAGCATTTTGTGTTGTGATGGGAATTGCATTTCGAAATATTCATAAAGAGTAGTACATTGTAACGGCGTCTGGATCCAACTTCGCCCATGCGCTCACGAATGAGTAATTACTCAAGACGGTAATACAATCAGAGATAATAATATTATTATTATCTAAAATTTCACCATTCCATGAAAATTGTGATGCTATATGTGATGTTACCCTATCGGCATCGTACCTAGTGAAAAACTATTATCACTGATTAAATCACTATGTGTTAGTGACACCACGCCGGTACAATAAAGAGGTAATCAGGTAATACAAAATTATTATTATCCGAAACACCATTATTCGATGCGATGAGTTTATTATTGAAGTCGGCTAATCTTGTTAATTTGCTTCTCGCCTCAAGTCCAGCACATACGTCCTACGTAAATAAATATTCAAAGAGATTGGATGTCTCAACTAACGATGGAAGATTTTATTTCCGGAAACAAACATGGAATTTTATGTTTGAGAAGAATGCAGGAGTGATTGATGGCGGGTGTCTTGTGGTGATGGGAGGCAGCTAAAATAGATGTCGTCCCCTTGGAAATGAAAGGGTGCATTTGCTACTTTGTGAAGTGGCAGATTTCAAATCCACTGGACAATAATATATTGAAATAAATTAAAATGGTATCAGACTGGGTGTTATTTAAATTGAGTAAAACATATTAAACCATTTAAATACAGTGATAGATAGGCGTGAAAGGTTCAAGCTTTTGAAATAAATCGTTCAGGCTGATCCGGATTTTTGCACAAATCGCCGTGTATCTTTCAAAATGTTTAATTTTTCTCCTATCCTCGGAGCTAAAGCGTCCTTTGTGTCACTCCTACAGCAAAGACGAGATGTTGGCCCAATGTTGTTTTGATGTTGGTCTGACCTCAAAGACTGTGAGCCAACATTAAAACAGCATTGGGACAATATCTCTTGTTTGCGGGGTCGGCATAACCGTGTTGAAAGGCCACATCTCGCTGGACACCCATGTGAATGGGAAAAAAACATGTCTCAAAAAATTTTATTTCGGAATAAATCATTATGTATGAAGATTGATTGAAACATGCGTAGCGTTATTTGCAGATTAGAACGTTGGCCTTATTTCCCTCCCTGAGGTACATGTAAGGTGCTGCGTCGGTTGAGTAATTTATCCTTTTATTTGAGCTTATTGAGCCGAATAACACTAACTTCCCAGCAAACACGAGACATTGACCAAATGTTGCTGTTATGTTGGGTCAGCGTCGTAGACGGTGGACCAACATTACAGCAACATTTGGTCAATATCTCGTGTTTGCTGGGATTGCGCCTAAATACGTTTATCACCCTCATTTCGATTATTCGCCCCATTTCTCTCACCACTCTTCTGAATCAGTCTCGAGGGACTTACACCGAGTGGTAAACCACTATAAATGAATGAATGGGGTTTAAGGCCATCTGTGTGCACATACAGGCTAAACTGGATCAGGAGAACCTCCTGAGGATGGTGAGATAAATGAAATCACACTGCCCTCCAGACACAGGATTCGAAATTCGAGCCCTGGCGGTCTGAGGCCGAGCACGCTACCTATCGGTCACGGAGACTCCTCACAATAGTGAATCTTTATGAGTGAGCGGAGAAGAAACATTTTGTTTCTTTGAAACTTGAATGCCAGAGCGGGGGGCGAACCCGCGATCTCCGACTTCCAAGCAGGTAGCTTTGACCTCTGCACCAGCCCCCGCCGCTAAACCACTGGAAACGACAGGTTCGTTCGTTAGTTTGTTCGCTC
The DNA here is from genome assembly GCA_964017125.1 of Flabesymbios commensalis. Lineage (NCBI taxonomy): Eukaryota > Metazoa > Annelida > Polychaeta > Terebellida > Flabelligeridae > Flabesymbios > Flabesymbios commensalis. The sequence continues at coordinate 49,043,629 of OZ024914.1, forward strand.
GTTCGTTCGTTCGTTCATTCATCCATCCATCCATTATTTCATCAAACGATCCATTACTTTAGAGCAGAAACTTGGTCGATTTTAGACAAGCATTACAGATAGGAGATATCAGCTCCGAGGGGACCATAATATATAGAAGCAGTTCACTGAGCCCCAGTGTCTACCCCTCACGGTGAGAGTCACTGATGATGAGTGAAAAAAGCAGTGACTCAGAGAAGAAATGATTGGCCTACTTAACACGGCATAAAAAGAAAATATCAAAAGAGACCGTTACTATTGGCCAATGCTGACATACAAACACGAGGTGGATCCAAACGGGCGACCAGAGTCACTGGATTTATTATCATTCTAAATAGCATAAACAAATAATTTGAGGGCTATATCTCCCACCTAAAATGCCATGAAAAACCACACTATTCCCGCGAGCATGGCAATGCACAAACACAAACGAAGTTACTGTTTACTGATCCAACATTGTTCGGATGTCAATTTTGACCTGGATGCGCTCCCGTAAACGACAAAATTAATGAACGTTTATATTCAGTAATTTGTGTTCTATTGCTAAGTATAAATCCACACGAAGGAAATTATAATCGCTGTTGCATTGCTTTTACATTTTTGCTTCTCTGTTTTTTTAAACCTATAATAGGCCAGAAGGTTTTTTCAGCAAGCCCCTTGTTTTATGGAGAAAATGCACCTATTGTCACCGTGTCCCAGTTTAGGTGCTTTGTGGCGTATTGCTATATTTCTCTGTGAAATATGGTGGAGAGTTTGCCGGTTTGCTACCCGCCATGAAGACTGGCGAGTTAACGTCTCTTCTGTTGACGCTACCTGCAGGATGAACCAAAGCTGGCACAGTGCTGGTCCTGCGTCGATAATGCCGGTCCAGCACTGGGCCGGCTTTTTATGTTGAGTATACTAACCTGTCGTGAATTAGGAAACACTGCACAGAGTTGAAGGGTCGTTCATCATTTGAGGAAGAGCATTGTTGTAATAAGGCTGTCAATCAGTCTACACGACTCGCACGGGACGTTTTTTGTTGGGACACTTGGGATCAGGGCTGGGTCATAGATGCTAAGTTTGTTCGGTTGTGCTGACGCGCGTCGCACGCAATCAGTGTGAACGTTGCTGTAAAGCAGAAATAATTCTTGCCGCCGTTCTCTTTAGCATGTCACAACGTCATGTCGTACTAGATAAATAGAGATGAAGACAACAACAACAACATGATCATTTAATGTAGAGAAGTGTTTTTCTTGTTGGTGATTGTCTAAAATGGCAATAATCTGATTTTAATTATGCAGTGAATGAGCAGCAAAAGCTACGTAAAACGTAGACACGTGTAATTTACATTTTTTTGTCTTCTTGCATATTTCCACCATTCTGTCTGTGACGTAAGGAATGATGTAGTAGGACTAATGAGGTTGCAAAACAGCAATGCAGGATAGTTATCATGGTATATCCCAGCAAACACGAGACGTTGACCCAATGCTGGTTTAATGTTGGGCTAGCGTCGCAGACGGTGGCCCAACATTAAGCCAACATTGGTTCAACGTCTCGTGTTTGCTGGGTAGGGCCTACATTTCTCGCTTGTTGGACTAAAAAAGTCAACATGACGCAGACAGGTCAGGCCCCGTACTTGGAAATCAATACATTGATTGAATTTGGGATCAATCAGTCGAATGGAATAACCGAAAATCTCATGAACACAATATACATGTAGCTGTGTAAATACGTGTACTCGATTTGGACCATCGACCAGAATGTGAGATATTCTCACCACAACCAGGGCCGTATCCAGGGGGGGGGGGGGTTGGGTGTCTGTACCCCCCCTCCTAAATATTCCCAAAATGCCTTGTTTTTTTCAAAATTTCCCGGGGGGCATGCCCCTAGACTCCCCTATTATCGGATGGTCGACCTGTAACCCCCCCCCCTTTTTCTTAGTCTGGATACGGCCCTGACAACCTTCTACATGTATATTATGAAATATTCAAAATGTAACTTAAATCCATGTCAAGTACTCAATCATCAAAAACATAATTATGTGTGAATCTCAAATTTCTTAATGAAAATATAGTTTTGACTTTTGACCGCAGGAAAATAACACGATAAAAGTTATTAGTAAATTACGCATCATCTACAATGTTTAAATGGTCCCCATGCACAACCTCGTTTTTCAATCAAGACCGGAACGAAGTGGAAACCATTCTTCACTTTAAAAAACAGCAGTAACTGCTAGCTTTACAATTAACCCTTTGACCGCCAAATTATTCAATCTGAATTTTCACCCACTTGAAGTTGTGTCTCGCTGACGCGACCCACAACTTCAAGTGAGTGAAAAGTATTCAGATTTGGCAAAATGGAGGTCAACTGTTCTCAAATAGTGCTGGTTGATGTCACATTTTATCTTTGTCACATGTTTAAAATGTGGTACTTAATGTGCTAATAAAAAATGAAAACCCGAATATATGCGACACCGGCGGTTAAAGGGTTAAGCAACTTTGCTGTTTGCATTTGCACGGAAGGATGTTCTCCATGTTTGGTGTAAGTTCATTCACGAAGTATCAGCTATCTAGCATGATTTATAAAATGGTGAATATTTTACCCTAGTAGTTGTTCAACTGTTCAAATGAGAAAGTCCTTATTTTACAATAAAAATATCTCATCTGCTTATTTTGCGTAAAATCATGCGATTTCGCTTCACAACCAAATTCTCGAACATAAAATATCGAGAAAATAGTAGGAATCGTGGTGATCCAGATCAGGCTGCAGTGGGCAGAGACAATGCCACTCTGCCAAGTCAATGTTTTCAAGTGAGCAGTTATTGCTGTTCAGCCTAGCACGGCCCCAACAAACACGAGGCGTTCACCCAATGCTGTTTCAATGTTGGGCCAGCGTCGCAGACGCTGGCCCAACATTGAAACAGCATCGGGTGAATGACCCGTGTTTGCTGAGATTATACATGTATGTCTGTCCCCGCCTGACACGTCTGCCCCTGGGAAGCCGGGGCCATACAACGCCCAAACATCTGGATATGCAGGACAAAATGAGCACACTGTCACACAGTGCCATTCCCACAAAGGCGGTTGCACAACATAACAGCGAAGGAGAACATAATAGTCGTTTCGCAGTTGTCAGAGCAGGAGTTTTAACCACAAGGCGATTCACAGTCAGGTCCAGTTTTTGAGATACTATTTGTTCACTTCTCTGGGTCCGATGTTCGCCTGGCCTGTCACGTGTCATGTTTGAAACTTTATTGCATTGCATTGCATTGCATTGCATTGCATTGCATTACATATTGCATTGCATTGCACTGCATTACTTTACACTATATTACATTACATCACATTACATTGCATTGTGTTGCATTGCATTCAATTGAATTACATTGCACTGCATTGCAATGCATTGCATTCCGTTGCTTTGCATTACATTGCATTGTATTGCATCAAATCAAATCACATCGCATCGTATCATATCGCATTATTAATTACATCGCATCGCATCATGCATGTATTTCATCGTAGCATTGCATTGTATTGCATTGCATTGCATTGCATTGCATTGCATTGCATTGCATTGCATTGCATTGCGACGCATTGCATTGCATTGCATTGAATTGCATTGCATTGCATTGCAT